>JXCR01116741.1:95288-123802 GCA_002079205.1 Phalaenopsis hybrid cultivar
ATATATATATATATATATATATATATATATATATATATATATATATATATATATATATATATATATATATATATATATATATATATATATATATATATTAACATCTTAAATAGAGTAGGCTAATAAAATTCAGAATGTCAAATTTTGTGAACAGTTCTATCAATCCCAAAATGACCCCCATATTCCGAATCATTGCATTTTTGGATAATTTCTTCAATTTCTTTATAAAGCACATGATGTGCTCCTAGTGTGTGTTGTTTTTATGTGTGTTTTATATCAATTTAATTCCCCTGAGACAATGTCAAAAACTTGACCCGACCTGCAGTTACGCAGTAATTTAACTTTCAAAAGACGATAAAAAAAAATTTGACCCAATTTATATGTAGCAGCTAATATGTAAAATCAAAAAATTATAAAATGTGAAAAATAGTTCACACACTATGGGTTCAACGCAAGTGTACGTATTCTTCAAACAATATAGAGCTTTCTTTAAAAAGCACATTTTCGATCCCATAAAGAAGAAAGGTAAGAAATCTCTTCGGTTAATTTTAGTCTACTACTATAAGTAATTAGTTTGGAAGGTTGATTAAAGTGGTTCTAATGTATGCTAAAGAAACTAAGTTTACTAAATTAATTTCTAAACTTTAAAGTTAAATTTACTAAAACTAAAATAAGTTTTGTGATGAAAAGTTCAAATTTAAGAAATTATCATTCCCGCTATAATGAATTTTTGGTTAATGAAAGAGATAAATGGTTTGAATTTGTATTGTGCAAAATATAAGAAGTTTTAATTCTTTACCCTCAATCATGTGTTATAGAGAATCATTGGCTAATCTTAGGTTTAGTCCTTAAATCTGTCATTAGCCTTGGAGGATACTGGCTCTCACTCCAGAGCTCCCACTTCCCTTCCTCTGAATGCTAACTCTCACTTCAGTTCTTAAACACTAAGACCAACTTGGGGATTTTAGTCTGTCACCCTAAAATCTCTAATTCTACACCCAACAACGTACCTTATTTATTTGCACCCAATTCTATGAACGACACACTCCGCCATGAAATCAAATGTGATTCTTAATTTGTTATACAACTCATAGTCCATTTCTCGGATCGTATGTTTCACAACAAGTTTTAACATTTAAATTGGCCAAATCAAAAAGAAAATGAAGAATGGAGTGAAAAATCATCACAAATATCTGATATTCAAATGACACATCCAAATTATCTCTTCATTTTATCATATCTCATTGTAGGGTGAAAGACAAAGAAGACTACTAAGAATTCATGAGGAAGATAGGACAAACATGGATTATATATATAATAAATTTTACAAAAAAAAGAAAAAAGATAACTTAACGTATCTTAAACTCCTCCTCAAGCAAATCCCTTGAAGTTCCCTTGAAGCACTTTCTCTCTTTACAATCAACACTGAATTCTCTCTTAGAAATGTCATAGAGAAAAAACTTCTCACCTTTCCTCCACTCTTACAATTCTTCAAGAAACTCCACAAATAAGACTTTACTCTACACTTACACACACTCACACACACACACTCACACATGCACACCCTCCCTATGGGAGGCGCCAACCCCTCTTCTTTAAAGAGGCACAAAATCCCTCCTTTTTCCTAAGAGACACACCCGTTCTCTTCAAAAGACACATCTCTTCACTCCAAGTGTCTAGATTCATTGAATCACTACAAGAGACACAACTCTTCATTTAAAAACTCATTAACTCCAAGAGACACATCCCTTCATTTAAGAGTCTTTCCAAGTGTCTAGATGCACTGACTCACTTCATTGGGTGTTTGAATCTCTTGGAAGCCTTCTAGAACATAAAAAAACTGCTAAAAATCTATCCATAATCGTCCCGGGCGTTGTAAGAACCAATCTGAGTTTTTTTGGCGCCATTTTTTTCACTTCTCTGGACTCGCGCGTCGTCGGCGCCAATTTACAGTAGCTCCATTGTTTCGCTCCGTTTGCCTTCGTTTCAGCTCTGTTTTGCCCCGTTTCAGTTCCGTTTCATTCCTAACAGATAGACCTACAAAATAAGCATAAAAAAAAACTATCTTCAGAGTGTAATTTGATTCAAAAACATGTGATAAGTGAGAAGTATATTAAGCATAGAAACACATCTAAATGTGTCAGGCTAGAATTTTCTTTCTTGCTCGTTTTAGCTCCAAATTACACTGTTTTTGCTTTTTTAACCAAAAGTCCATTTCTTGTACCTGAAGCCAAAAACATGCAAAATACTCTCCTTTAAAGTGAATTATCACCAAAAATCAGTATAAAATATAGGTCTAAAAATGCATATATTTTTTGTGCAACAAAGTCCCCCAAACTTAAATGTTACTTGTCCTCAAGTAACAACTTTTACTACATAAAAATATGACTTATGGTACAAAGTTTAAATTCTAAATAATTTCTATAATTTGATCTACTAAAATAATAGCACAACTTAAGAAAAATTTTTAACAACTTAAGTCAAAACTAAAAGTGTAAGAATACATCTAGTGGTCAAGTCTAAGATTTCTTTTTCTTTATTTATTTCTAAAAGAATTGCAATTTGTCATATTAAAGTTACTTAGAATATTCAAATAAAAAATAACTTCATGAGGTCTTTATTAGTAAGGATGCTAATACTCAAATACAAGTTTAGAAAATGTAATAAAGCCTTCTTCCTCAAGTTGATTCAAGTGAAGCCAATTTTTGATTTGACATCTCATCAAACTTCTCCTCACATAATTTTCTTTTCTTTTTCTTTTTCTTTTTCTTTTTATTTTCTTTTCCTTTAAGATTATCTTTTTCTTTTCTTTCAGGATCATTTTCAATCCTTTATTTTTTTTTAAATTTTTCATGTGAGGATTATTATATCTGGATAGCCTTTAACGATTTTGAACTTCACTATCCTCTTCTTAAAGTTAAAACCTTTTCACATTCCTTCACTTTATAAATTCATATTAGCTTTGAAGATTTTTCATAAAGTCTCATTATTTTCTTCTTACTTGAAACTCCAAGATTTTTAATACTTCAAAATTACAATTTCCTTTACTTTAAATAGAAAAAGCATAGTCTTATCTTTTCGTACCAAACATCTTAACTCTAGAATTAACTTTCAATATTGAAAACTTTTACTTAGGTCTACTATATATTTAGAAACACAAATATAGTTATCTAAAATTAGCCGCAAATACCGAAGGTAATGTCAAATTAAATTTTAAAAATATAGCTAATTGGGGACAAATAAAATTTAGTTTCTTTCTTTTTTAAAAAAAATTTCTTCCCCCCAAACTTGAATTTTAAAATATTTTGCAATTAATTCTATAAAATGTAGTAGGAAGAAAAAGTATAAGTTTAATCTACTTACTACTACAACATCCTATCAAATTCATATACATTCATAATCAGGATAGAATGACTGCAGGAGAAAGTAAATATAGCTTAACACATGCTTGCAATAATATTAAGCTAAAAGGAGGTATATTCATTTTAAAATTTTATTTTCTTCCTACCCCTAAACTTGATTTTTAACATGTATAACATTTAGTATAGAAGATATAAGTAGGAAGAAAAATAGTTTAGAAATTCTATCTACCAAAAATGTCTATCAAAAACATCTACAATTATTTACAATGATAGAAAACATTTTGTAGAAAGTAAATCTCAACTAAAAATGCTAAATAAAATTGAAAAAAGGTCTAACAAGCAAGATAGGTATCATCATAGGAATATATAAATTTATGTGTTCTCCAAATCTTTATATTATTGTAACACAGACACAAACGCACGTGATAAATGAGGTCAATTTTTCTTTTAACTCATTGCATCTCACTAACTTACTTCCAATTTCTAACAAAATTACTACATGAATAAATAAGGTATGTTTTAAATGATTTTATAGATTATAATCCAAAAGATAAGATTATCCATAATATATTGGCTTCAGGGCACCAATCTCAGGCATCACCTCATCCTTTTAATTAAGCATCTCTAATATTTATAAAGATAGTGTAAGTCCATCCACATGTTATTCATCAAATAGGTTCATGACTCCTATTAAATGAAAACAATGCCAGAGAAAGGAAGTAATAAAATTGAGATGGAACTGTCACTGTTCGAATTCATGTTGTCTCTTGTAAAACTGAAGTCCGGGTCAGACTCGAGTCATAGCAGACTCATTAATCCCACTACTACAAGAGAATATACAAATCTAGTCATAATATGAACTTAAGGAATCACCTCCCTCATGACACAAAAAGATCAAATCAAACCACTAACAAGCCAAACATCCACAAATCAACAATCGAATCGATCAATCCACACTAAAGTAAACACAATACACACTAACTATCATGACTCTCAAGCATCATAAATCAAACCATACTGATAACTATGGGTTGCCTCTCATAAAGCGCTTAGTTTAAAGTCACCAGCCCAACAAATGATTCCACTTGGATCAAAATTCAAATTAAGTAATTCTTGATCAATCTCCTAATCTTTTCCAGATTCAAGGATTCCTACAAAATCCACAAATTTTAATTTTTCTATCAGCTCTTCAATTTCAGATTGATTCATATCACTATTCCTCATATTCCCTTCTAGATCCAATATTCTTCTACTGATTTTTTCAATTTGCATATTAATATCATCCTTTAAATTTATAAGATATGGATCTTTATATGATAATTCAAGATCTCCCAAATTTTGGATCAAATTCTCTTTAGATAATTCAGATTCTGGATCAAATTCTCCTATGTTACAAATCTATTTAAATTTTTCTTCTAACCCTTCCCCTTAGTACTGAGTGTGGAGATGATCTTTCTATATTTATCTTAGTTGAGGAAATAGGTTGTTCTAATTCCTTAGGAATTTCTTCCATTGGTCTGTCATTCTCCTTATCCTTTTCTCTCGACTCAAAGTTCTTTAGAAACATATCCTCGAATTCTCTTCTAAAGATTAGTTAGATAACTTTATATTGCTCATCATTCATCACTTAAGTGTTTATCTCAGGGCCACTGGGTAAAATCTTTGGGGGATAACTATTAATTGCATTAATAATCTACCCCAATTGGTTTTCTATATTATTTATTACAGCTCCTTGACTTTCAAACTCACTCTCCATTTGAATCACAACCTATTCCATCGATAACTCTTTCTCTTATGGGTTGAAGTTTAATTGAGGATGATTGTAAATTGAGTTAATAATCTGCCCCAGTTGGTTTTTCACATTCCTTATTGCAGTCTGTTGACTCTTTAGCTCACTCTCCATTTGAATAATAACCTCTTCTAATAAATCCTTCTCCTAATTTTGGAAAAAGAAGTTAACATTTTTAGCATAAAGAAGTTAACATTTTTAGGAAAAAGAAGTTCATCGCTAAAATCACTTAGCCTATTCCAACTACATGTCTAAATAAATTGATTATCTTCCCAAAATTGGTTTTCTCCTCCAAAATTAGTATTTCAGCTAAACCTTGAATAATTTTCCCAACCTAGTTTGTAATAATCAGAGTAAGGATTATATATCTTATGGCTAGTTTTAAAATAGTTAAGCTCAATAAATTGTCCGAATGAATTTTGTTGAATATTTGGGGGCATTTGAGGAAAACTTTCAATATGTTGATCTAACTTCCTTGCAATACCTGCAACTTGAGAACTTAAAGTAGTAAGCATATCTTCTTGAAAATTCGCTCCCCTCTTAAGGTTTATTCTATCGAAGCTACTAACATTATAATCCAAATCTGAATATTCATTATATTGTCGATTTGCCATTTTTATATTACATGCATGGAGTCTTTTCTGATTCATCATCCTCCTAAAAGTTCTCTTTAAATCTGAGTCATAAAATTCAAGATTTGCAGCCCCTAAACTACGCATAAAAATTTAAAGACTTAACTAATAGGAAAAACATCAAAATTATTTTTGTTAATTTGGATTTATCACACAATAATTAAACACATAATAAGATATTATAATTTCCAAATCTAAGACTTACAGGTTTAACTAAACTTCTCCTAAAGTTCTTACCGAAACTTCCCCAACAATGGTGCCAAAAACTTGATGCACCCCTAGTGTGTGCTGTTTTGTCAATTTATTCTTCTAAGACAACATCAAAAACTTGACCCGACTGGCAGTTACACAGTAACTTAACTTTTAAAAGACTGCAAAAAAATTTGACCCAATTTATATGTAGCAGCTAATATGAAAAATCAAAATATTATAAAATGTAGAAAATAGTTCACACACTATGGTTTCTACACAAGTGCATGTATTGCTTCAAGTAATATAGAGCTTTCTTTAAAAACACCAGTATTGATCCCACAAAGAAGCGAGGTAAGCAATCCCTTAGGCTAATTCTAGTCTACTACTATAAGCAATTAGTTTGGAAGGTTAATTAAAGTGTCTTTAATGTATGTTAACGAAACGAAGTTTACTAAATTAATTTCTTAACTTTAAAGTTAAATTTACTATGACTAAACAAAGTTTTGTGACGAAAAGTTCAAATTTAAGCAACTATCCTTCCCACTACAATGAATTTTTGGTTAATGATAGAGATAAATGGTTTGAATCTGTATTGTTCCAAATAGGAGCAGCTTTAATTTTCAACCCTTAGTCAAGTGTTATAAAGAATCATTGGCTAATCTTATGTTTAGTCCCTAAATTTGTGGTTACGCTGCGAGGATACTGGCTCTCACTCCAGAGCTCCCACTTCTCTTCCCCTAAAGTCTAACTATCGCTTCAGTTCTTAAACACTAAGAATAAATATGGAATTTTAGTACGTCGCCCTAAAATCTCAAATTCTAAGCCTAACAACGTATATTTTCATATTTATTTGCACCTAATTCCATGAACGACATACTCCCCCATGGAATAAAATGTGATTCTCACTTTATTGTAGAACTCATATTTCATTTCCCGAATTGTTTGTTTCACAATAAATTTTAACATTTTAATTTGTCAAATCGAAAAGTAAATGAAGAGCTGAGTGGAAAATCATCACAATTATTTAACATTTAAATAGCACATCCAAATTATCTCTCTATTTCACCATATCTCATTGTAGGGAGAAAGACAAAGAAGACTACTCAATATTCATGAGTAAGATACAACAAAACACAGATTTTATATATATAAAAAAGTTTACAAAATAAAGAAATGAAAAAACTCAACTTACATCAAACTCCTCCTCAAGCAAATCCCTTGAAGTTCCCTTAAAGCACTTTCTCTCTTCACAATCAACACTCAAATCTCTCTTAAAAATGTAATAGAGAAAAAACCTCTCACCTTCTATCTCTTTTTACAATTCATCAAGAAAATCCTCTCCACAAACAAGACTTTACTCTACACTTACACACACTCACTCACACACACTCATTCACACACATGCACACACCCCTCCATGAGAGGCGTCGGCCCCTCTCTTTTAAAGAGGCATAAAATCCCTCCTTTTTCACAAGAGACACGCTCCTTCACTTCAAGAGACACATCTCTTCACTCCAAGTGTCTAGATTCATTGAATCAATACAAGAGACACAACTCTTCCTTTAAAAACCACTCATTAACTCCATGAGACACATCCCTTCATTTAAAAGTCTTTCCAAGTGTCTAGAAGCATTGAATCACTTTATGGGGTGTTTAAATCACTTGAGAGCCTTCTAAAACATCAAAAACTGGCAATAATCTATCCATAATCATCCTGGACCCCATCGGCTCTGGTCTGGGTGCCTTCAGCGCCATTTTTCTTTGCTTCTCTGGACTCAAGCGTCATTGCTGCTGATTTGTAGCAGCTCCACTATTTCACTCCGTTTGGCTTCATTTCAGCTCGTTTTGCCCCGTTTCAGTTGTGTTTTGTTCCTAACATATAGAACTATAAAATAAGCATGAAAAAAAACTTTCTTCAAAGTGTAATTTCATTCAAAAACATGTGAGAAGTGAGAAGTAGATTAAGCATAGAAAGACATATCGAAATGTGTCAGGACAAAATTTTCTTTTTTGCTCGTTTTAGTCCAAATTCCACCATTTTTGCTTCTTTTTCACCAAAAGTCCATTTCTTGTACCTGAAGCCAAAAAAATGCAAAATACATTCCTTTAAAATGTAATATCACCAAAAATGAGTATAAAAAATAAGTCTAAAAATGCATATATTTTTTGTGCATCAGCACACATATCTGCATAACTAAATATTTGCCTTGTTTGTACAAATATGAGTTATCCCAAAAGTAAAATTTTGCATCATGAATAAATTTTTTATCTTATTTCTTTGTCAGTCCATATGGTGAAATACCACTAACAATGCAGTTCACAATATCAGCACACCACGGTAGTTCCCATTCATTAACAATATAAATTGGTTCATCATGAAAAGTTTCATTAATTTCTCTTTCAATATCAAAGTTTATTCCTATTCCAACCTAGATAAATAAAACTATTTGAGTATCAGTTCCTTTCCTATCTAGTATCATAAAATCAAATTCATGCATCAGAAGTACCCGTCTAATTAATCTGGGTTCTGTATCCTTCTTTTGCATCAAATATTTTATAGCAAAGTAGTATGTATGCACAACACATTTAGCTCCAATTAGATATGACCTAAAATTATCGAAAACATAAACAATGACTAATAACTCTCTTTCAGTAATGGTAAAATTATTTTGAGCATCCTTGATAGTTTTACTAGCATAATATATAATTTAAAAATTTTTGTCATATCTGTGCCCTAAAACAGCTCTAATTGGATAATCACTTGCATCACACATTAGCTCGAATGGTTTCTCCCAATCATCTGAAACAATTATAGGAGTAGTGATTAATTTTTCTTTCAATGTCTCAAAGGCATCATGGCACTCTTGAATAAAATCAAATTTTGTATCTTTTTCTAAAAGTTGGCATAAAGGCTTTGTAATGTTTGAAAAATCTTTAGCATATCACCTGTAAAAACCAGCATGTCCTAAAAAACTCTTTAACTTCGTATACAGTAGAAGGGTGAGGTAGGTTAGCCATAGCTTGAATTTTTGTCGAATCTACTTCTATGACATTTTCAAAAATTTTATTTTCAAGTATAATTTCTCCTGTAATCATAAATTAACATTTTTCCCATTTTAACACTAAATTCATCTTTTAACATCAATCCAAAACTTTCTTTAAATGATTTAGAGATACTTCAAATGAAGTTCCAAACACAAAAAAATCATCCATAAAGACATTTATCTCTTTTTTCAATCAGATCACTGAAAACTGACATCATAAATCTTTGAAATTTTGCAGATGCATTACATAAACCAAAGGATATTCGTCAAAAAGGAAAAATAACATAAGGAGTAGTAAATGTTGTCTTCAATTGATCCTCTGAAGCAATTGATATTTGATGATAACCAGTATATCCATCTAAAAAGCAAAAATATCTGTGCTCAGCTAGCTTATCCAACATTTTGTCCAAAAAGGGTAAAGGAAAGTGATCTTTTATGGTGGCCAAATTTAGTTTTCTATAATTATTGTAGATTCACCAACCAATGACTTATCTTGTTGGTATTAATTCGTTATTCTCAATTGTCACAACAGTCACACCCCCTTTCTTACAAATATATTGAATTGGACTCACTCAAGCACTGTCTAAAATAGGATATATTATTCCTGCATCTAATCATTTTAAATTCTCTTTCTTAACAACTTCTTTCATCATCAGGTTTAATCTCCTTCGAGGATCACCTTTTGGGTCATGATGTTCTTCCAATAAAATTTTGTGCATACAAATTGAAGGGCTAATTCTTTTAATATCAGATAATGTCCATCTAATAACTTTCTTATATCTTTTTGAAGTTTCCAACAACTTTTGTTCTTGTTCTTCAGTTAATTCCGATGACATAATAACAGGTAATGTGGATAAATGTCCTAAAAATGCATATTTTAAATGTGTAAAAAGTGTTTTCACTTCTAGTTTAAGAAGTTTTACAATTGAAGAAATCAAATTTTTGTTATCATTTGCAGGATCTAACAATTCAAATTGTTCCTGAACATAATCTAATTCTTCATTACTCACTTCCATAGATTCATCTTGAACTATATGCTCATTCTCATACTCCAAATATTCTTCTTCAATTCTCTTTTCAAATGTATCTACGAAATTCAATGCTTATATAATCATTAATTTTGATTCTGAAACATTCATCCACTCTTCCTTTTGCTAGATATCTCATTGAATTTGCAATATTTAATGTGACTTCTTAATTGCTAACTCTCATCATCAATTGTCCTTTCTACACACCTATCAAAGCTCTTCCAATGGAAAGAAATGGTCTTCCTAAAATTATAGGAATTTCTTTATCTTCCTTCATATCTAACACAATTAAATCAAAAGGAAATATAAATTTATTAACCTTCACCAAAACATCTTCTATAACTTATTTATGATATGTAATCGAATGATCAGCTAACTAAAGAGTTACAGTAGTAGGTGAAATTTCTCCTAAACCTAATCTTCTGAAAATTGATAGAGGCATAAGATTAATACTGGCTCCCAAATCACATAAATATTTTCTAGGAAATCTTTTGCCAATAGCACAAGGAATAGTAAAACTACCAGGATCTTTGAGTTTTTCAAGAAGTTTTTTTTCTAAATTATTGGGCTACACTCTTCACTAAGTGAAACTATCTCATTATCAGTAAACTCCCTTTTTTATTAAATACATCCTTTTTTCTCAACTCCATACCCCCACCTTGCTTGCTTGGTGGCATCTAAGACTAAGTGTAGTCAAATGAAAACATCATTTGATACCAAAAAGTTTGTTAATGTTACATCCAAAAATAACTTTTTTGGTATCAAAGAATTTCATTTTAGAGAGGGAGTTTATTGAACCAGCTGATAAGTTGGAAAGTGTGATCACAAAAAGAGATTGAGAGAAATTGTGTAATGAAACTAGGGGGTGGAAGTCATTCCTGTAATGAGAAAATTTTATGATAATTTTAAACATCAAAATGGGGAGAAGGTATTGGTGAGAGGAAAGAAGGTACATTACAGTTCCACAAAAATCAGTTCACTCTTTGATCTACCTGTTATTTCAAATGATTTTTATTCAAGTTTTTTGTAATCAAGGTCTGACCTAGATTAAGGAATAGAATTTATGACTGACGATCATGGTGTATGGATGATTCATGATGATAGAAAAATTTATTTTTCTGCCGTGTTTTGAATGATGAGCTTATAACTTGGTATTATTGTACTTAGGTCATACTCATGCCTTCCACAAGTATGAGGTGACAAGAGACAGCATTTTTTAAATATTTTATGTATAGAAGGAGAAGTCTATATTAGTATGATCAACAATTTTATATATAATATCCTTAAAGGTGCGACTACTATTGATTGGATTGGGACATCCTTCTGTGATTTTTTGCTCTTTATTTGAAGGAAAGAGTTGGATTTGAGAGTTAGGAAGAGTGATTGCACCCACTTCAAAGTAGAATATTGAGAAATATGATAGGACATCCTTTGAGAGAGGAAAGAGTTCATTTAGACCTATTGCATCTCGTTCTCAACCTACAACATCTATTACCTCGATTTTGGAGCACCTAGAAACCCTTTCCCATAATTCATGTATTATGCAGTGAGATTTTCATGATCTTGTTGAGCAAACACCACTACATATGGTAGCATAAGTTTTAGTATGACAATTAATCCCAATATCATGATGCGAAGCAAGAGATGCATCAGCACAGCCAATGGACTTGGTGCAACATCCTATAGCATATCCTACTCCTTCACCTTTTAAGCTTTATGATGATATCATCAGGTCAGCGGAGGATGAAGATAAGGATGATGAGTAGATTTGCTTAGAATATTTGTGATGTTTTTTTTTTTCTTTTTTTCTTTTTTGTTTTAAGATGCTGTTGTACTGATTTCTGGGTTTTTGTTTTTATGGACAATAATTTCTCTTGTTGTACTTTGACATACATATATGGTATGATATGCTATATACTTTTATGTGTGATATGATGTGTTACATGTACTATGTAGAGACTTATGTGTTTTGTAGGATTTATATTTCTAAATGCCTTATTAAATGTTATTTTATTATTTGTTTACCTTATTATTTGTTGTTTAGAAGCGATTTTCATGTTACTTTCATGTGATATTAATTTTTTTTTTTTTTGTATTAATGCTAGTATTTGAGTAAATTCCCTATTTATAGATGTTATTTCTCGAATCAGCTGTGAACTTCCTCATGTATCATATGCAACTTCGAAATAAGTTTGAGGGGAAAATTTAACTTAGAATGTTGCCTTGTACTAGTAAATCATATTAGGATACCTTACAATTCAATAATATTTATATAATAACTTAAAAAGTAATGCAACTAGTAAAAAATTGGTTTCAAAGTTAATTTAACATCTTTTTCTAATTTTTCTAGCTCATAGTTTAAGAAGTCTTAAACAGTTGAGAAAGACACACTTTAGATATAACTAATTAATCAGAGATATTTAAGTCCATGCTTCTCAATTCAAATGCTATAACTACAACATAATTTTTAGATGAATTATAATATTTCTTTGAATACATGCTAAGAAAGTAATTAAGGGTAATACACTTGGGAGAGATTAGATATTCAAAATAAGTACAAAAATACATTTTTAACAAGATATAATAATTCTCACTATAAAAAAAAAGAAAAATAGAAAAAAAAAAATTACTCTTTGAGAAGAAGCTTGAGGTTAATCATATATAGAAAAACAATTTGGTCTAATCGTTTTTTGAGTTTGTGAAACTTAAAAACTTCCTAAGATTCTCTAATANTATCCTTCTTGTCGACCTCTTTGGTTTTCTTTGGATCTGGTAATCTGAACTCAGGCTTCTTCATCAGATTTTTGAGTTTGTGAAACTTAAAAACTTCCTAAGATTCTCTAATAATACACTCGAGAGAAAATTAATGAGCATTGGGGAACTTTTATTGTTAATTCCATTTAACTTGAGTTATCTTTGATTAATGAATTTATTTAAGCCAGATTGAATTAAGTGTTTTAGAATTCTTTATGCTTGGGAATGACATAATTTAAGAAATGTTAAATTATTATGAATTAATAGAAACCCAGTTCTTTAATAATATTTGCATATGTTTATGCTAATCATATGAAGTTTTTTAATAAAAAGTAATTCTTAAAATGAAAGATACTAAATTGTTCAATTCGTTCTAATTTTAGATATAAAATTACTTTAGAACAAATAACTTATAATTTTGGAGAATATGATGTGTATTTGAAATGTGATTTTATTTTTTTGGTTTTAATCTAATTTTATGTTAATTTTACATTATTGGATGGTTTTTGCGATGTAATTTGCAGGATGTAGGTAAGAAGGCTTATGGGAAATGATATGAAGGAGATTGGTGCCAAGTGTAGGAGCAGTGCCTAGGCAACTGCCAGGCAGCGCTTTGGCACCCAAGCATGGGTTCATACCAGCTAAGACATAGAAGCCAGAAAGTAAGCGCCCATTTAGTGATGCCTAAGGCTAGCTTGTGCCTCACTTAAGAGTAGGGGTGTAAATGAGTCGAGCTTGAGTGAACCCAAGTTTTGTTTGTGCTCAGCTCGTTAAAAAATACCACTGTTCAATTTTAGCTCGTTTATACATCGAGCTCAAAAAATATGTTTGTGTTCGTCTCGTTTGCAACTAGCTGAACACGAGTTGTTCACGAACTAGTCATTTTGATAATCTTAGTCACTCAGACTTAGAATGTCTAAAGTAAGGCCAAGATTTAAATCTTAATGTTTACTTTAAAATATTCATTTAAATATAGTTTAGTATATATATGTTTTACTTTATAATTAATAATTCTAATTGATTAGAAATCTTTGTAGCCATGTAGTAAGTAAACACCCACATGTAACGTCCACCATACCCACCAAACCCATGAGCTCCTTCGTGAAACCCGAGCGCCATGCCAATATGACCTTCATGACCTCCACACGAACATTACCTCACTATCTCCATCCCTCTTTTAGCATGATTTTGCTAACCTCAATCTCTCTCCACGGTAGTCTTCACCTTAATATGAACTCATTGACCTCCAACAACAGATATCATCTCGCTGAAAGATTTTTTTTANAATCTCCATCCCTTTTTTAGCATGATTTTGCTAACCTCAATCTCTATCCATGGTAGTCTTCACCTTAATATGAACTCATTGACCTCCAACAACAGATATCATCTCGCTGAAAGATTTTTTTTAAAAAAATTACGTTTGTATGAACTCATTCACCTCCATCGACATAGATATCATCTCTCTGAAAGATTTTTTTTAAATTTAAATTAATTTTACCTCTATCCAAACACAAAAAAAAAAAGGAACTCTTGCATTTATTTTATACGATATTAGAAAACAACATAAATCTTCAAATAAAATAATAAATAAATAATAAAAGACGCATCCAAACTTAATTTAATATATATATAGTAAAAAAAAAGGTGTCATTACCTTATATGTCCAAAAAGAAAAAGGGTCTGTTGTCACTTTACCAATAATCACCACATGTACACACCCCACCTCGAAAACAATGGAAGCGATTTGCATCCCTCAATACAATCTCCCGCCCAGTAACTTTTGACATGTATTTGATGGCATTATGGCAGTCACCACAGACACGAAGATTCTTTATTACACGAATTGCCAGTGGTGGGGGCGTGCTGATGAGACCATAAGCAATTGCCAACTTCTCGCTGTGATAATAAAGGGAGCGTTCTTTTTCCTCTTCTTCAACATCCAAAAGCACAAACTCAGTATCAGGAACATAACCCTCATCCTTTATCCTTTGCATCAAATCCTCAAGTTCATCATATATAGCAGCTGCTTCGGGGTGGGAGCTATCATCAACTACGAATAAATGCACTTTTTGTTTCTCTTCAATCCAACTATATCCAGGGTCCTTCTTCACATTTCTTCTCTTCATGTTATTCCTTGCAGCATTCACTTCATCCCATTGGTTGGCAGAAGCATACAGATTGGATAGAAGAACATAAGCAGAGGCGTCACTTGGGTCCAATTCCAGTAGATTCGTAGCCACCCGTTGTCCTATTTCTTTGTTGCCCCTGATTCTGCAGGCACCAAGCAAAGCCCTCAGCATAGATGCTGAAGGTTCAAAAGGCATTTTCTTGATGACTTCTTCTGCTTCAATGAGCAGCCCAGCTCGCCCAAGCACATCTACTAAACAAGAATAGTGCTCTACTTCTGGCTTGATGCCATAATCTCTGCTCATTGTGTTGAAATAGTTATATGCCTCTGAAACCAAGCCAGCATGGCTGCAAGCAGAAATGGCGCCAATGAAGGTAATTTTATCAGGTTTTATTCCATCCAACTCCATTCTTTTGAAAAGGTTGAGGGCAGCATTTCCTTCTCCATGCTGAGCAAAACCCAATATCATGGCATTCCATGTAGCTGTACTTTTTGAGTTCATCCTGTTAAATAAAAGAAAAGAGTCATCTATATTACCACACTTTGCATACATGTCCAAGACGGAAGTGCTAACAAAAGAATCACATGCACAGTTTAATTTGATTGCATCCGAATGGATTTGTTTTCCCAGACCCATAACAGACAGGCAAGAACAAGCTTTGAATAACGAGGCCACTGTGAATTCATCAGGCAGTGCCCCAGACTGCCTCATCAGAAGATAAAACCGAAGAGCTTGGTCCTCATCACCATTCTCCACACAGCCAGAAATTATTGCTGTCCAAGCAACATTATCAGGTCCAGATATGTCTTCAAAAGCGGCAGAAGCATCTTTAACATTGCCACACTTGACATACATATCCACTAACCCGCTACTTAAACACAAGTCGGAGTCAAAACCAAGCTTTATTGAATAGGAATGAACTTGTTTGCCGCATTCGACATAAACTAAACTGCTACAAGCCTTCAGGATGGTAGCTAAAGTGAAATGATCGGATCTCTCGCCACTTTTATGTGAGGAAGAGAGAAGATGCAACGCTTTGTGACTGGCATTGTTTGTTATATAACCAGTAAGAAGAGCATTGAAGGAAGTTAAATCAAAGCAGTCCATGTCATTGAAAAGGGACTCTGCCTCTACCACAAATCCCTTCTTTGCATAAGCATCAATTAAAGCCGTCAATACAAATATATCATCAAGCAGACACATTCTGATTGCAAGGGCATGAATCTGTTCATGTAAAGATGAGGCTTGGGTTAATGCTATGCTTGCCTGTAAAATACTTGCCAAAGTAAACGGATCAGCAAGAATGCCACACTTAGACATATCCATGAAGATCTCAACTGATATTTCTGACAAACAATTCTGTGCAGCACCAGAGATCAATGAATTCCATGAAATTAAATCCAAATCATCGATCTCATCAAACACTTTCATAGCACATTTAAAATTGCCCATCTTGGAGTACATATTGACAAGATTATTCATAACGGAGACATCCAAACAAAATCCAGACTTTATTGCCAAAGCATGAATCTGTCCACCAACATCAGAAGACTCTTGAAATGTAATGGAACTTAGAACAATAACAAGTGATACATGATCATATTTCACATCACGCCTCTTCATCTCTAAAAAGCAATACACTGCACCATCATTGCCAGCCTTGGCGTAATCAGAAATGATCTTATTCCATGTTATTACATCATACTTTTCATCAAAAAGGGAGGATTTAATCCCATAAGCCTGCACTTGCTCAAACCTATTGCCGGACACCATGCCCATCAGGGTGCAGTGAACACTGATGGCATCTGGACGAAGATCACAGCTCCCATGTAGCTTGGCAAATAAAGAAAATGAATCTTTTGCTAAGCCCATTTGAGCATACCCCTTAATCATCACATTCCAAAGCACAACATCTGTATCAGCCATTCTATCGAACAGATAACGGGCATAATCCAAAAATCCAACTTTGGAATAAGAACCCACCAAAGCGCTTGAAACCAGCGCATCCGAGTCCAAGCCAATCCTAGCAGAATAACCATGAATGGACTGCACTGTAGGGAGCAGGTGTCGTGAACCCGAGCAAAGCTTAAGGAGGGGAGTAAGGGTTAGATGAGTAGGCGGCACACTCGAGCAAAGCATGAGATTGAAGACAGCTATACCATCGGAGGTCAGGCCGTGGAGTGCGTATGCAGAAATAAGGGAATTCCAGGTGACAGAATCCCGGTGCAGCATTCTGTCGAACAGTTGACGGGCGAATGTGAGAGACCCGCAACGTGAGTAAGCTGTGATGAGATTGTTTGAGAGGAACCGGTCGGAGCCGGCACCGGAGGTGACGATGGTAGCGTGAGAGCGGAGGAGGAGGTGGGGGTCGCCTGAGATGGCGGCGGCACGGAGGAGTGGAAACCATGGAGAGGCAGCAGTAGAAGAGTTGAAGAGCCGAAAGAGGAGGAGATTAGCGGAAGGGGAGAATGGTGAACTTAACAAGGCCGTAAATTTAATGGGCGAAAGGAGAAACAGCATCTACGTGGCATAGGATGCACGACGATTCAACCGACAGTGATTCTACAAGAAGAAATGGTTGGGTTGATGGAGTTTCGGAGATTTTATTTCAAGCGAGTACTTTTATTTATTTATGACTTATCATATAATTTTTGGGCATTTACAAACATACCACCGAATTTTTATCTAATTACATTTATAATATCTGAATTTTAATTTCTATATTTATACCACAAATCTTTTATTTTCACTTTTAAAAGTGAATTAATTTTTTCATGCATATATATATGGCAATGGTGGGAATGTAAAAAATTGAAGCTTAGTTAAAATTGTAAATATATAGGAATTCTGTGGCAGGTATTTAAAGCTTCCTATAATTTTTTTATATTAACATATTTGATGGTTAAATTTAACATTATTCTATCTTTAAAAAATTGATAATAATGTTTTCTATGTGAAGTTAAATATTTGAGTGCTAATAATATACAAAAAAGGTTTACGTATTAGAAACTTAAATTGTTATGATAATTTTTATATAATTTAACTAAAAGTTAAAGTAATTTAGATATATGTACCACATAATTCTTAGGTATTTACATGCCAAACACCAAAAATTGACATTTATCTTTACAAAACTTTAGCGTCATGAACCTATGAAAATACGAATTTCACTTTTAAATATTTAGTAATATTGTAAATTCAAAAATGGATATTCAAAATAACTGTAAAGCCCATTGGAGGGAGAGTTGTGTTGATGTGTCCACCATTAAACTTTGGAAGGCTTCTTTCTAAATGAATGAGCAAAACCTGTAAAAAAATAATAAATCATTTCGAGGGGAGGAAATACTACATAAAAATTGGTCTAATCATTTAGATGATGAAAAGCTTCGTAGAACTACGGAACAGGGATTTTTCCTTACCTTACTAGTGTAAGATAAGATTTTTTTATTCTAGGCTCTACTATCCCTAAAAGGGAAAACCCTCATAGTTAATTAAATCATTAGAGTCTTGAGCTCTAAACAAAACTTTTGATTAATATAATGACCTAAGTTAGTCATATTACAAGGTTGGACTTTCAAATTTAAGAATTCAAAAGTAACAGGGGATTTAAGTTTAAAGTTCAGAAATCTTAAACTCAAAAGGATGGCACTTATAGTTCTGTGATAGTGTGTCAAGAAAAAAAGCCTAGACAAAGAGATTTAACCATCCAGGGAGAAAGATCTCTGCATAGGATCAAATTGTTAGTGATGATTGAACAGTTTGAAATTAATTGGTATCGATACGATTGAAAACAAGTTGAATGATATGAAATCAAGTGAGTTTGGTATGAGAGTTCAAGTTTGGTGGTGTGAATTCAAAACACGGGCTAGAAAGATTGGTTTGAAGTTTTTTGAGTTTGTAGGAATTTCTAAAATAAAGGACAAAGTTAGGTACAAAGGATTTTTAGATGGAGGTGAAACCCTAATTTTGGAACACACCTAGACTTTATAAGGTATCCAAATAGGTGGACTAACCTAGACGTTAGGAATAATGCCCCTGGTCAAGATGACAATGACTTTCCTTCGTTCTAGGTGTGTTGGTGTCCTTGAACTATAACAATCCTTATAAGTAAAAATCCTCCTTGAACACCTTTTTCATGGCATGCGGAGGGTTTTTTAGTTTTAAGAAGGTTAGAAATGTTTTTGTCGGTAACCATGAGTTACTTCATTCTAAGACAATTCTTTTAGTTTCAAGGGGTAAGGTTGTTTGTTTCTTTTGTTCAAGTCCTTAACACTAACTAGGATACTTGTTAAACTAAGATAAGCTTCCACACTTAGATTAACCTTGGGATGTTTATGATCCTTGGTTCATGTGTGTATGTTAGCTAGTTTAGAGTTCATGTCAGATCTGTCTAAGTTTGGTTTTCTTTCTTTATGTTAATGGACTTTAGATTTTTGTTTGGAGTTCAATATTTATTTCATGGTTTGTTTCGACTTCTAGGTTTGTTAGTTGATATGAAAATCAATTTTTTCCTAAGTTTAAAATTTTGCAGATGGTTTTCTAGGTTGATGTTCTTCGTTTGAATTTGTACTTAAGGTTTGGTGCTTAGTATTTGAAGTTTTGCAACTTTAGGTCATATTAAGTGTTCATGGGGGAGAACCTAGACTTAATAAGAATTAAGCTTGGGTTGGGGTTAGATATGATTTTTAGTTACGGTTGGCCAAGGTTAGCTATGGTTGGCCAAGGTTAGTTAATGTTAACTCAAATCACGTTTGATAAAGTTTAGGATCAGTTGGGATCAGTTTATGTTTCAGTTGGATTTAGTTTGGGTTGAATCAAAATGAGATAGGTTTAGGTTTGGTTCCATACAATTTGGGTTCAGCTTAAGTTGAATCAGATTGTATTAGGTTTAGGTTTAATTTGTTTTAGTTTTTGTTTAGTTGGTTTCAAGTCAAGTCAAGTCAAACTGGGATGGATTTAGGTTTGGTTGGGTTCAGTTTGGGCTCAACTGTGTTCGGGTCGAACTGGGTTAGGTTTAGGTTAGGTAGGGTTCAGTTTGGATAATTAATTTCGGGTCAAATTGGGTTTGGTTTGGTACAGTTTGGGTTCAATTGGCTTTAGGTTTGGAATGGGTCGTATTTGGGTTTGGGCCGTATTAGGTTGAATTTAGGTTTGGGTTAAATCAATCATATTTGGGTTTGGATTTAGCTAGGACTAGGTCGATTCAATGCTAACCTAAGTCCAGCTCAAACCCAATACCAAGCCAAATTATTTAATCACATATTTAAAAATAGTAAATACATAAATGAGTAGAAAAAAAAAAACATACACAAGGGGTTTGAACGAAGCCGGAGAAGAAGGAGAGTTCGTTAGAGGAGTATCATAGGAAGATGATGAAGAAGGAGAGAGAGGCTAAAATGGGTTTGGTTTATGTTTGGAGTGAATTGAAGCTAAAATGGGGCTAAAAGAGGCAATTTGAGCAAGGGAGCAAAAATGACATGGCTCCTAGGTACCAGATCCTGGTGCTTAGACGACAGTTTTGGCGCTATGGTGCCACATTCTGGTGCCTAAGCGCCACAAAAAGTTTTTCTTAAAAAGAAAAATTAATGAATTTGGAAAAATTTTGAACGGGCAACTGAAGTGACTCTTAGGAGATTTTGTGGGTTATTTTAAGAGTCTTTTGGTGTGCAAGAGGAGTTCTTTGGAGAAAAGAAGAAAGGAGGCGCGCTCGTGTGTGTGTTTGTGCGTGTGTAAGGGGTAAAATGTCTTTCGGAGTGTTGGTGACTTTGGGACTTTGGAGAAAAGTGAAAGGGATTGTTATTTGTTATGCAAGGAGGAAGTGAATCTTTTTAAAAGATAATTTTTGGACTCTTTGTGCATTTGCTTTGAATTATTGCAATATAGTTATGTGATTTCAATGTCACTTGCAATAAGAATCCATGAAATTCTAAGGCTGGAAATTAGTTTAGCTGATGTAAATGTATTTTGATGTTGAAGATGGTCGTGCTGCCCACAATGCTAGATCTAAGCTTTTTGCCGTGACGATTTTAAGTTTTCTAATGTGTCAGGTCATGATGTCAAATCAGATGACCCTATGGTTAAAGTTCTTTAAATGTTATGGGGCATGTTAAAGTTGATTAGAGCGACACTGGTTAAGATCCTATGGTTCCCTCATTCTGGTACCTCTATTTTCTATCAGATTCACTTAGTCCAAATGAATTTACTAAACTCAACTTAATGAGTTCCATACTTTTCATTTAGAATGTGGGAAGTCTCGTTAGCAACTGTAGGTTACCTTCTCTGAGGGATTCCCAATCATCCAATAGAGACGTCTTAATTTAGTTGCAATTATTGTTTTGTGATGTTTGTGATTAAATTTTGAGTATCTTATACTTTGAATGTTGTGGTGGTGAATTTTATGTTGGTTGATTTTAGTTTTCGTTTTGGTTTTGGTTTTCGGTTTTGCGGCTATCCCAGCAGTTTTGGTTTTCATGCAGGGTAACATCGTTGTTTAATATGCAAGCTTGTGTTTTTTTTTTCATACATATAAGTGAGTAAGTACAGTAACGTACTGGAAAGTAAAGTACATGGAACTAGAAATGCAGGTAAAATAAATTACAATAAAAGGATATCTGGATGGTCTTTCTGTCATCTTCAACTAAAACTCAAAATGTATGCAAGAGTATTTACATATTAAAAGCATTTTATGTAAAGCGAGGAAATAAGGTTCTAGTGAACTACCAAATCCTAGATCATACCTTGGTGAGCCCTCATTAATTCAATTAAGGATGATTTTATTAAGCAAAACATACTAAGTACAGTATACCTCCGAGGTATCCAAAAGGTCAGGAGAAAGAAGCATATCCATGCTTCCCTCTCACCGCCTGATGAAAAGTCTCGAGCTCATTTAAACTAATTAAGTTTCTTAATAATTCATCCCGTGATTACCTCCAATGCTCAGTGAACATTGACGTTTCAATTATCCCTAAGAGTCAGGTGATTATCATTTGTCATTTAATTTGAAAATTATGTAAGTGAAGACCCTTAAAGGGGCAAGTTAATGTTATTAAGACACTTAGCTAATTTTAGTTTTAACTTGGGGTTGTAGTGTTTTAAAGGTGTTAAACTTCTAGTTACATTCACTTTTCTAATCCTGAATATTAACCAAATTTGATTTAGTCTAGGTCACTACTAAGCCCTTAAAAACTTGATGGATATATTAGTAATTTTTTAAATAAATTGAATTTTAAGTGATAATAATTCATTATCAAAACATTTGAATGCAATTTGAACACCAAATAGGAGTATTAAATTAGTGATTTATTCACATCCAAAATCATACCCCTAAGTCTAAAATCATTTAATTTAATAGTCTTCCAAAATTTAATAATTTAGGAAACTCCAAATTTACCCTTTAATTAAGAAAAAGGAGATTAGTTTCTACCAACTAATCCCTTATCTTCTAATAATCTAAACATGTTAATTCAGATCAAATATTATCCATTTCCCCTTCTTGAATTAAGCCTAAATGTTAATTAAGACTAAATTTTCAAAATTATACATTTGCCCCTAAGGCTCTATCACTTCATAATTTATCAAATTTAACTCAAATAACTTTTGAATTTTTATCCTACCTCTCTCATGGGTCAATTAAGACATCAGAGGCGAAAATGTGATTTTCAAAATTTAATTTAATTTATAAATTTATTTACATGCAAAAATAGGATTTTTCAAAGAAAATTCAATAACTTGACCAAGGTAAGGCCTAATAATTCGAACTTTTTATTGGAAGTAGAATTAGACCAGAGAACCACTTGGACCAAATTTAATGATTTTTTAAGTTTTATTTGAATTATTATAATTATTTTAAGTTTTTGAGTATTAATTAATTATAAAATATTTTAAATGTGAAAATTTAAGTTTTATCTTTTTCTTAAATCTCTCCAAGGTCAAGAAACCCAGAGAAACAAATTTTACATTTTTCTAATTTTTCTTTGAATTATTGGAATTATTTTAGTGAGAAATTAAGGAAAATAAATTTTTAGCTTTTAAAAATTATTTTTGAGCTTTAAAATTCAATATCTTCCCTTACAAAACTAGGAAAAAATATTCTAAATGCTCCTAAGGGCTTAAGGAATAATTTAGAATATTTCCATGAATTTTATTATTTTTATTTTATTTTTTATTAATTTTTCATTATTTAAATATTTAAAGTATGCTTAAAAATGAAATTTTTTTACTTTAATTATAATGTTACTTTTAGAAAATTCCTCTAATCACAGAGAACTCTTAAAAACCAATTTCATAATTTTTTTAGTTATATTTTAATTATTATGATTATTTTAAGTGTTAAAAGAAGCCTTTAACTTAGAAAATTAAATTAGGTTATCAAATGAACTCCAAATATTTTGAATTTTTTATGGGGAGTCCTCTGAACTTTAAATTATAGTGAAGAATTAAAATAAAGTAATTTTGATTTTTATTTTTCCCAAATTAATTTATTTTGTATTTTAGGACTTTGTGAAAATTGGGTGTGTTCTTAATGACTTAGCTCATGACAAATTTTTCCTAAGGTTCTCTAGTCACAGTGAACTTACCAAAATTTTCTTAGATTTTTCTAAGTAACATGCTAATTACTATGATAATATATGCAAATAATAGACATAAACTTGAAAATAATGATCTCTTTCTAGAGTTCTCTTCTGACTATAGAAAAATCAGAGAAGATCCCCCTTAATAGAGGCTACAAATGACCCTAATGGCATGTCATGGTGAAATGTTTGAATGCATGGAGAATCAAAATACTCAAAATAATATTTAATTAATTAAAAATAAAATATGCTTCAAATAAATCTCAAACCATTTCAACATTGTTCCCCTATGTTCAGTGAGCACTAGGATATTTTAATTTTATTTTTCTAATTTTTCTACACCAAGATATGAATTTTTGAAGCTGGTTGAATTAAATAAATCTAAAAATCCCTGATTTTTCTACTTATCCTACATGACGCCACCTCATCCTACGACGACGTCGAAGACTTGTGTGTTGCACTCTGGTTGGACGCCGCCTTCAGCATTAGCTCTGCACTTTATGCACCACTCCGTCATCCGACTCCATCAGGGCCATCCACTGGATACACGCACGATCAAACGACGCTCCTCCTTCGTCCCCAACTGGTGTGAAACCATGAATGTTAACCTTAAATCCCCAATTTCTTGAAATACACTCAACCAAATTGCATGGGGTTTGATCCTATAGACACGTCTAAGTGAGATGAAAACATCCATATGGTAAACATGCCATGTGTACATTAATGGAGAATCAAATGAAGCTCATGATGAGGGGAAGAACTTATACCTTGGTCTGAGAGGGAAGACCAAATCAGATGTGTTCGACACGTTCGTGGAGGTCTAAAGAGCCTGAGGATGAAGTCTTAAGTCATGGTGAGATGCCTAAGTATGAAATCGATCAAGGCCGATTTCAAATGTTGGCCTTGAGCTATCTTGGAGGCTCTGAATGATGGCGCTTTTGTGGGGCTTCTTCTTCTCTCACTGTGGTGAAGATTTAGGAAAGTTTAATTTGATTTTGAGTGTTGAGTTGTGATGGAGAGTGTCTTATTTTCGGCAAGGATTTGAGCTCTAAAATTGAACTCCGACAAAAGAAATTAGGGTAGGTAAGTGGTTTGGTTGCACTGAGAAGTTCTCAAGGGGGCTGTGGGAGCAATTGGGCACGGGTCTCTTTGAGAAAATTTCAGCACCCAAACTTCGATTGTGAAGAGGACATTTTATAGACATGGCTGGAGAGGGGAGCTCAAGGCCTGGCTTTGGGTGCAAAAGCTTGCTGAGGTGGTGAGCTAAGCAGCAAAATTGGCCAATGGAAGTGAGACAGCTCATATGGGTCAATTGGGTGAGGATTTAAGTGTGGTGGTACTCTGTTTTGAGGTGCTCAGACGACTAGGCCAGCCGAAAATTGCAGGGGAGGTGCTTAGGTGGCTCAGGAACCTCAAAGGAATTTGTCACAACAATTAATTTGTGTTGATGATAGGTTTTGGCAAAGATATCTTTGGCTTGAGCAATTTAAGAAACAAATCCCTTGATTTAGGGTCCAATTGAAGGTTAATTTTTATGTGTAGGATTGTTATGAAAAGTTTTCAACATAATATTTGGCAAATTGAGTAGGCTGTGGGGTTCAATTTGGTTTGATTAAGTCATAGGGCCAAAATTGGGGGCTTGACTTAGATCAAAATTGGGTTCAAATCATGAGCCAATTAAGCTTAGATTTGGTTTAGGTTGGTCATATGGAAGGTGAATTTGAGTTTAAGAATTAAATTGGGAGAAATTGGGACCAAATTAATGGACATTTCCGGAAAATTTGGGGAAGTTAGGCCTAAATTGGTTTTAGAAACATTTGGGAGTTTTGTTCAAATGGGTAAAATTGGGTTCAATTGGAGGGTCTAAATTGGTTTGAGAAACATTTGAAGTGATTTTGAAGGTTTGAGAAAGTTTGGGGTGCCAAGGGTTTTTTTGTAATTTTGGCAATTTTAGGGGTGTTTTGGTAAATTTGCCTTTTTTGATGGTTTTGGGTGATTTGGGTATCTTAAAATGGTTTGAAATGATTTTGAACAAATTTAGATATTTTGGGTGCATTTGAAGATTTTGACCAAATTTAGGGTTTTAATGGCATTTAGGTAATTTGGGTGGATTTTGGGGCAAAAGGCCAAGTTGGACATTTTGATAGAATTGGTGTACCAACCACCCTAAATGAGCTATGGATCAATGGAATCCCCATTGGGGTCATCTATGCACTAGTCTTAGCTAAACCCTAGCTTAGGGCTAGTGGGTTTAGGGAACCATCTACATGAGTCTCCCAAAGGATCAAAGGGATCAAAGTCAACAATTTTGGGTTTAAGGCTGTGGGTGATTGTGTGTGAGACTGAGTGTAAGTGAGTGAACTAGCTCCATACCAACACTCAGGGTCAACCCTAAGGTCAGACAGTCCTAGGGGAACTCTCCTTAAGCTCCCCGACAATGACCCCACCTACTAAGTGCTAGAGGTTAAGACCAATATGTGGAACTTCAAGTTGAGCAAAAAAGAGGGTTGAATTTCTAATGGTGAGGGTTTCTTTTCTAGTTCTCTAAGAATAGTCAACAGGAAAGTCCTATGGCTAGACCCTAGGCTACTAAAGAGGAAAAACTGAACCTCAACAAAAAGTGAGGTCAACAAATATCAAGTGAATGTCTAAGTACCCCGCTGATGAAATAATTAAAATATTAAGGTTCATTGAGCACAAGGTAGTTTAATCCATTGAATTTAAATTTAACTTCGAATGATCAGTTGAACAACATAATAAGTCCAAATGAACTCGAAATGGTTCATGAGGTTTCAAAAGTTGTTTAAGGTTATGCTCTGAAATCTATTGTGATCTTTTGGATATTTTGAAGGATAACTAAACAATTGTGTTTTGTTCCAAAAAATCATCCAGTAAAACTTTTAGGGACCCACCAAGTTATGTCTCAGGACCCGATAATTCACTTAAATCAATGGAAATACCCTACACTACTTATCCTATATTAATTGACTCAATGCTCAAGGATTTGAGTCTTCCCTAATGTATTTAAATCATTGTGAGCAAGTGGGGATTTTTTTTTACACATATGGATCATTAGACTTGTGTAAGTCTAAGGTCAAGGTGGCTAGAGCAATGACGATAATGTTAATGTGTGCTAAAATGAGAGGTTCGACGTGAGATTTAAAATAGTGTCTCCTACCTCAAGGACCTTTAGTAGAAGGAGAGGATAAGGACCGATGATACTATTCGACAACACTTGAGGAGATGATTGCCCTTGATACTCTTAAGTTGATTGTAGTCCTAGCTTGATTAAATTAGTTAACCTGTGGGCTACACCACTTTATAAAATGTTTTAAATAAAATCCCCCTTTGCAACAAAATCTTTTTTGCATGATAAAGTAAATTTTATATGCATGAAAATTAAATTAAAAAAAATGACAATTTATAATGGTCTATGGTTAATCAATTGGATCAAGGTTAGGACTGTCCTCCGTAGATGATCGGGTTGGTAGCTCTCACTTAAAGTTGGGAAGCACACAGTCCAGCTCTGAGCCCCCACTTTTACCAATGTCTACACTCAGTTCTGATATTCTATATGTGACTACGGGTGTTCTTTTACTTGTTCGTGTTTTGCTAGGACTAGTTTTATGACTTTTTCCGTACCTGATGCTCCTATTTACTTTCCTGTAATTTATTTAAATTCTTGCAAAATATATTATGTTTTATGATGCTAACCATGCAGCGGTAGAAGAGGCCCAGGTACACATTTACATTTTATGAATCTGCAATTTTATTTATTTACCTTACAATATTTTCTACATGCATTTATTTACTTTACATGCAAAACAAAACAAAAATTGAAAAATTCAAAACATATTTTCAAAATTAAATTTACAATTTCAAAACAGCAAAATACATAATATGTTCTTTTGAATTTACAGGAGTCCCTCCCTCGAATGATGTAAACTACGATTGTGAACAAGATCTCCCCAGTTTAAATGAGCTTAACGACTCATTTAGACTAAATAAATTCAAGAGAAATAGTGGTACCAGAATGAGGGAACTGTAGGATCTGAACTGGTGTCTCCCCAATCAACTTTAACCCTCCCATAATACTTGAACAACAACCAAACTTTTCACTTAAACTGTAAACCCTTAAACCTTGAACCTGGAGCTATCACTTCGACGAGGAGCTAGGAGCAAGCAGAAGTAGATAGAGAACCACATTCTACAACAACATATGGATCTACAACAAATTTCCATAGAATTAAATAACAAGTCATAGGACTTTGAGGTTGATATCCTCAACTTATATTTAGGCCTTTGAAAAATCATGTTGTGCAAGTTAAACCCTAACTCGCTTTAGGCTCTGAGGTTGTCGTTCGTCACGACATAAACCCTCCCATCTTCCAGGCTATTTGTATGATTATGTCATGCAAGTGTAAGCTCTAAATAAAAACAATTGGCAAGATGAAAAATTTAATTATAATTTCTCGAAATTGAAGCAAAACCATAAAATAGCTTGGGAAGTCACTGAGGTTTTCCTCAGGATCCGTGGCATCCCTTAGTTTTCTCTCTTTGGATTTTGAAAATAACTGTTCTCATTTGATCTTTCCCATTTGATACTCCTTTGTCCGATCTTAAAAATCCTAAACTTTGAAACTTTAAGACATATTTTCCAATCTAAATTGAGAGTTTTCTTGAGTGACCCCGGTCATTTAAGATGTGATCAACTATAGAGGTTTGCCCTTATAGGAAACTTTAGAACCCAAGTTAATATAAACCCTACCTAATCTTTCATATTAGATAGAAAAAATTGTCAGTCAACATAATGGTTTCGTAGACCAAAATAGATGTCATAAATTATTTAATTTATTTAATCAAGCCTCATTAGTAAGTAATGTGTCTATTCCTCGGGATATATACATTGCTTGCAGTGTTGTGCTCGTTTATATAAACTATGACATATATGAGATCAGTTCGATCTCATATTTTCAAAACTAAAACATTATTTTTCAAAAATCATATATATATT
>JXCR01116742.1:0-16195 GCA_002079205.1 Phalaenopsis hybrid cultivar
TATGGTGGCTGGCTCTGGATGGATCTTGTGGATGATGATGAGTCCTCTCTCTTCTCTTCAATTCAAGTCTTCTTTTATAATTTTCCAAAGGATACCTTGGTGTATCTTCATAATTTGTCCCCAATCAATGAATTTTCTAAAAGCTTCCTCTTTTCAAAAGCCATTTGAATGAATTTTCATGTTCATTAACTATTTCCCACATTTTCACCATGGGCTGCTTCAAACACCTCTTCAAAAATTCATCCAAATTCATTTAATAATCAATTAACTACCTCTGGAGCTTAAGCTCTATGTACTTGACGCTTTGGCATGACTCTCTCTGTTTCATTAGCGGGTAAGCACTAATCTTTGGTGTTTATGTGCATTAGTCATTTTCACACCTTCTTCATTTTTTCTCCAAATTTGACCCTTTTTCACTCTTTTCACCATTTTTCATCCATTTGATTGTATTTGAATTAAAAAAAGACAAATACTTTTCATTAAGGTGTAATATCTCAAAAATAATTATAAAAATGTGTACATAAAGACTATATTTTAGGTGTATTAGTGTCTCTTCAAAATGTCTCCACACTCAATGAATCTTCCAAAATTTTACTCCTTTCAAAAGGCAATTGAATGTATTTTCATGTTCATTAACTATATCCCACATTTTCACCAAAAGATGCTTCAATTACCCCGTCAAAATTTTGTCCAAATTCATTGAGTAACTACCTCTGGCGCTTAAGTGCGAGGTATGTGGTGCTTAGGTGTGGCCTTCTTAGTTTTCCTAGCACTTAGGCACCCGTTCTGAGTGCTTAGGCCCCATAGTTCATTTTCACACCATCTTTATTTTTGCTCTAAATTTGATCCTTTTTCACATCTTTCACCATGTTTCATCCATTTTATTGTACCTAAAAGAAAAACACACAATTACTTTCTATTAAAGCACAATATCCTCAAAAATAGGTACAAATATGTGTACATAAATGTTATATTACTTAAGGTGTATTAGAGAATAATCACAAAATTATCCTTTTTTGTGCCATAATACCAAGGGAATGCTCATTTTTGATCCTCCATGTGTTGGTCCTAGCCATCCTAGCCAAGCACATGAGTTTCCAAAAGAGTGGGGAACCAGATTAAGCATTATTGGTCTTAGATTTTAGGTATGTCTATGTGTGCTGAACAAAAACAAAGACCAAATCACACAGGGCTAACCCTAAGGGTTAACAATTCTATGTTAACTCCCTCTGAGCTCCCCCATGCTGGTTCCAACCGTCAAAGTGTTAGAGGGCAAAACTGAATATGTGGAACTCCAAGAAGAGAAAAGTGATGTTTAGAATTTCTAATGGGGTGGGTTTCCATCACCAGTCCTCTAGGATAGTTAACAAGCAAGTTCTATGGCTAGATTCTAGGCTTATAAGAAAGAAATACTAGACCTCAACAAAAGTAAGGTCAGCAAAGGTGTGTGGGGCTTGAAATTCTTTAAATAAGTGAAGATGAAGATGACGAATGAGAGGGATTTTACTTTGGAGAAGAGATAGCAGGGGTTAAGAAAGATTTGTCATTGGAGAAGATGAGTGGGAGTTTCGATTAATTTTGGGTAAGAGAGGAACGAGAGAGAGGAGGTGAATTTTGACCTTAAGTGGGGCGGAAAAGAGAGGTAATGGATAAGAGGGGTAGTGGAAAGCAATTTTAAATAATGGGGAAAATTTTTACTTTTGGTTGGAGTTTATGTTCAAAACAGAAACCTAGCTCATTTGAAAGAGATAAATGCAAGCAATCCAGTGGTGTAATTGGTTTTGATCGAAGGAGTTTTCATCCTAAGAAAATTCAATTTACAGTTGCAAGATGTTTATGATTCGTTGGAGATGGTTTTAGCCAAAATTTGGACCTTAGCACATTTTGCTGAGAAAAGAGAGGAGAATAAATTGATGAAATTAGTTTTGGTAAAAGTGGGTGACCTGACCCACAATTATGTTAATATTTATATTTCTTAAAATTGCCAAAAACTTGGATCAAATTACATTTAGTGGCTAGTGTGAATAAATGAAACGATTTATAAAATAAATAATAAGCTTTTACACTAGAGGTACTACACAAGTATATGTATCATTTTAAATAATATAGGATTTTCCTTAAAAATGACAGTATCGATCCCATGAGGAAAACAAATACTCTTAATATTGATTTGCAAAACTTCTATCTAAATTATAGATAAATATGATAGAGAGCAATGTTGATATGTTTGCAATGGTTAAAATTAAATTTAAGCCAGAAGTAACAACTAAATTTAAAATTTTAATAAAGTTCAAAATACTAATAAAGTATAAAAATGAGTTTGAATGTTATAAAAAGATATTTCCCTTGCAAAGAGATGTTAACTAGTGTAAGATTTGAATGATGAAAAGGACAAAATGATGTAATGTGCCATATATGAGCATTTTTTTTCCTTACCCCCACTTGGTGCTAGCAAAGAACATTGGCTAACCTAAAGTTTTTTACCAACTTATGTAGTAGTGCTGAGTAGATTCTGGCATCTCACTTCCAAATTACCCACTATGCCCTTTCTATAAGACCTACTAGGGACCCTTATGAACCAAACTCTAAATCGCATTGATAAAATAATCTAGTTTATCACCTTTGAAACATCAATTCTATGCCCATAAAAAATTATCTCCCTATTTATTTTCACTCCTCGCAAGTGATTGTAATGGCTCTGCCCAAGTTGAAATTTGGTACTCACCAGTTGGTGAAATCATAGCCCTCCCGGGTCTTTATGTTTCTCAATAGATTTTAACAATGCAAATGATCAGTTTGCAAAGTCAATGAAGAACTTTTGAAAAATACCCTAACAACATTTTTAAATAAAAAGAAATCTTTAAATCATTGTCGTTCCACAATATTATATCTCAAATTCAAGGAGAAAGAAAGGCAACTAATCAGAATTCATGGAGATAAAACAAAAACACATAATTTGTATTGTAATCCAAGTCTTACAACAACAACTTAAATATAAATACAGGATACTTATCTTTATGTCTTCTCCCCAAGAAAATCATGAAGTTTCCTTGAAGCAAACTCCAAACTTCTACAAAAAAACAAATACTCTCACTCACTCACTCACACACACACACACACACACACTAAAACCTTAAAAAATTCTTCTTCAAAACTCCCTCTAAAAGACTCTCCAAGACTCCTTTTTGGTCAAGAAATTGGCCCTATTAATATATAACTAAAAATCACCAAGGGTCACTTCAAGCACCCCTTCAAAATTTAGCCAAATTCATTAGATATTCTAGAAAGTTTGTTACTGGTGCTATAACGCCAGCTTAAGGCACTATAGCGCCATTTTGGGGAGCTATAACACCAGTCTAGGGCGCTATAATGCCCAGCTCGCACGATACCTGGCGATATGTTGCTAAGGGTGGTGTTTTGGTGCCATACAAAATCTTTCATTTTTGCTCCATTTTGTCCTCATTTTCTCTAAATGTCCGATCCATGTACCTGAAACCAAAAACATGCAAAATACATTCATTTAAAGCGTAATATCATAAAAAATATGCATAAAATTAGTATGAAATGTACACTAAAAATAGTTAGTTTTTAGGTGGATCAATTCCCCCAAAGTTTAAACATTGCTTTTCCTCAAATAACTCTTTTTATCATTAAAAAAATTATAACTTATGGTTGTGAGTTTTACTTAAAGATTTTTATAGTTTTTGTTCTATAAATGCAATAGTGGATCTTTAGGAAACTTTTCAATGATTCAAGTTAAAACTAAAATGTAAGAATATCTAATAGTCAAGTCTAAGAGTTTTGATTTCTTAAACATTTCAAAAATAACTATAATTTTTCATACTAAGGATGCTTAGAAGAAATACAAGAAAAATAATTTCATTAGAACCTTATTAATAAGGATGCTAATACTTTAAAAATAAGTTCAAATTTGTAAATTAGTCCCTTTCCTAAAGATAATTCAAGTGAAGCTAATCATTGATGGCCCCCAATGAATTTCACCATAGCCTTATGATAAGCAATATCAAAATCAGTTCTCCTCTACATATATTTATCATTATGGTGCAGGTGAGCTTCTAAGCTTTTCACCTGATTCTTTAATGAAAAATATCTCCTTGTTGTATAAATAATTTCTCCATTACAATATCCATTGAAGTAGTACCAGAAGTGGAACGTCAATTGGTTGATCTAGAAAGAATATTTAAACCACCAATCCTATATCTTGGACCTGTATGTTTTCCATAAATTTCAAAATTAATTTTTTCCAATAGGCTTATGGGATGGTAAATTTTCCTCCCTTATCTCGTATTTAACTTCAGATTGAATGCACAAGGTGGAAATAAAAGAAGGGTTACTCATACCTCCAATAGTTTCTCCTCTTAAGGAAATAATCATGTTCTTGTAAATGAGAGAGCCAGTGTCAATAGGTTTCTTCATCTGAATGCAATAGTTCAAAGTGGTTCTTTCTCAGGTTTCCACACTAAAAAGGTTAGTTGGAAGCAATCTACCAAAAATGAAGTAATCTTAAGCATAAGAATGAACTTTAAGCTTTGAAAATGAAAAGTTTACCCGAAGTTCATTCTTTATCTTCCAAAATCCATTACCATCAGTCAAAAAATCACATAATTTCATCGAGTACAACATCAGTACGATTAAACTCTAAATAAAAGCAGGTAGTAAAACTATGTAGCTTGTAAATATGATTGATATGAATAGGGTTGATATCCACGTATTGCCCTCTAGCATAAAAAAAATCATCGGATTTCTCAGGCAGGTTGGTGATGCACCAAAAATATATGCATTTTTAGACCTGTATTTTACACTCATTTTGGTGATATTGTGCTTTAAAGGATGGTATTTTTTATGTTTTGTTGCAGGTTGATGAAAAAGGAAGCAAAAAGGATAGAATTTGGAGTCAAAATGATGTTTTGAAATAAAATACTCAGTGCTGACGACGCCAGCAAAGACTTTGATGGCACCAACATGAAACAAGAGTCCAGAATATTGTGTGCACTGACGGCGCTCAACTAAGCATCGACGGTGACATTTGATGGAGAGCACAGAATTAAACTCAAGCCACAGGTGTCGATGATGCCATCATGGGCACCGACGGCACCAAGGTCGGTGCTGGGTGAAATTCTAGAAGATTTGATGAATTTAGATGCTTTTTGAAGAGTTATTGGAGGCGTCTCTTATAAAACCAACATTATGTCTTATTTAGAGCAAAATTGCTCATAAAAAGTAGTTATTGGAGGGGCTTAGAGTGTAATTTAGTTTACTTGAGTGTTCTATTGTTTAGTGTGGTGAGTCTAAGTGCGATTTTCTCCTAAGAGTGTTAAGAGAGGGAGAGAAGTGAGAGATTTCTTCTTCTATACATCTTTAAAGAGAGAATCAAGAGTCTTGTAAAGAGAGAATAAGTTCAAGAGAGGCTACAAGGGATTTCCTTTGAGAAAGAGTTATAGATAAGTGGTGTTTGTTTATTATTATTGTATAAACTTTCTTTTATTTATGAAATTCATATTTTTTTTTAATCTTTCTCATGAGGTTTGAGTAGTTTTCTTGATCTTTCTTCCTACTCTGAAATATGGTGAAATGAAAAGATAATTTGGATGTGCTGATTTTAAAATATAAAATAAGTTGTGATGATTTTTCCACTCTGTTCTTAATTTACTTTTCAATCTGGCCAATTGAAATGTTAAAATCTGTTGTGAAACATATGATCCAGGAAATGTATTACGAGTTCTAAAACAAAGTGAGAATCAGATTAAATTCTATGAAGGAGTGTTTCGTTCATGAAATTGGGTGTAAATAAATAGAGAAATATATATTATTGTTCGAAGAATTGGAGATTTTAGAGTGACAAACTAAAATCCCCAATTTGGTCTTAGTGTTTAAGAACTAAAGCAAGAGTTAGCTTTTAGGGATAGAGAAGTGGGAGTCAGTATCCTCCCAGCCTAACCACGGATTTAGAGACTAAACCTAAGATTAGCCAACGATTCTCTATAACACTTGACTAAGGGTAGAGAATTAAAATTGCTTCTATTTGGCACAATACAAATTCAAACCATTTATCTCTCTCATTTAACCAAAAAATCATTGTTGTGGGAAAGATGCTTTCTCATATTTGATAACTTCATCACAGAAACATAGTTTGGTAGTTATAATTTAACTTTACTTTATAATCTTGCTAGTAGTTGATAATTTAGTTCTGATAGCACCTTAAACATTTGAAATTAGTATAGTAGACTTTCTTTATTATTGTGAAATTCCTAATTTAAATTGCCATCTAGAGTTTAAACCTTCCCGTGGGATCAATATTTGGGGCTTAAATAAAAAGTCTTGTATTACTTGATAACAATATGTATAGTTGCGTAGAATCCCAATATAATTTGCTTTGGTTTCTTATTAATAAATAACTAACCAAGTTTTTGGCATCGCTGCAAAGCGGAGTTAACTTCATTAATTTTATACAACTATAATTTTCGAGATCAGTTGGAATAAAATTCAAAAACCACAAACATCACAGTAATGACAGTGAAATAGCAAAAGTTCTTCCACTATCACTTAGCAATCAAATATTCAATTGTTCCCCCAAGACGAAGAAAACTTTGTTTTGCAATCAATTTCTTAGATTGTAGATCTTTGTATCTATTCTAAGCTTTCAAACTAGAGAATTTATTGTTATCAAAACTAGGTTGTCCTCTACCTCTTCATTTTAGGAGCCATGAAAAATCTAAAATTTTTTAATAAAAATTCCAATAAATTTCAAATGCAACTTTAGAAGGATCCTACAAACACATTCTAAGATAAATAACAATTCAACCAAGGATTTCTCACTATTTTCATCAAATTTTAAGATTTTCAGCCTAACCACAATGTGGAAGAAATCTAAGATGATATCAAAAATTTTTCAAATCTAAGATGAAGTTCCTACCCAAAGAAGATGAAATCTAGAGTTTGAAGTCCTAACTCCAAGCCAATCAAGCATAAATTCAATCCCTAGGGGAGTAAGTTGCAAAATAGGGTAGGAAGGAGATGAAACAAGGTGAAAAAATGGCAAAAACCAGTGGTTTGGCACTAAAAACGAGTTTCAAGTTGTTTTAGCGCAATAACGCTAAGTTGTGTCGCTATGGCGCCATGCTTTACTTGACGAGTCGTACTATAGCGCCCAATAGTGGTGTTATGGTGCCATTCAAACATTATCAGATTTTGAAAGTTTTTGTATATTTCAAAAGAGCAAACCAAAAATAAGAATTTCATACTCTAATATTTCCAATTTAACACCCAATTTGAAATTTATTGAGTTCGTTGGCATTCCGAAATTCAAGTGTGCAACTTCAATTCAAACACTTTAAACACATAAAACAAACTTTTAACAACATCACACAACTTGTTTTCTTTTCTTATAAAAAGTTCAATATAAGAAACAAAACAAAAACTTAAATAGATGTCAATACAAGCATAAACAAACATTTAATTAGTGCTAGAGCCACAATAATAACAAAGCCAACACACCACACATAAACACTCAATACTAACAAATTTATCTATATAAGAATCCATCTAGGAGTAGTTGTGAATAATAGTGTCACCCTCCTTTTCACCCTCCAAATAAGTACGATGAAAGAGATAATAGAATGGAGCACGAGTGAAATCCTGAGCAATCTTATCATCAATCCATTTGTTGTTGTTATACATACTTACTTTGTAATCTTGGAAACATGACATGTGGTTGAGTTGGAGTTTCAACTGCCACTCCAAGTGCTCGTACTGGTGGTACATGTTACTTAACTTGTCGTGGAGATGAGATAACTCCTCTTCAATCTTTCCAAGTTTATCTGTAATCCGTTATAAACTTAATGCAAGAAATCCATTGAAGTAGGTATGAGCATCTTTATCCTTCAACTTCTTAAATTCAAACCTTACATTGTTACTACTCTCCATTACTCTCTTAAGTATGATCTATAAAATTCTTAGAACTATGAAGAGATGCCTCCATTTATATTCTAGGAAGTTTTATTAAAATGAAGAGAGAAAAAGAAAGTAGAAAATCAATTTTTTTGTTGTTTAGAGGAGTTATTCGAACTATAGCGCCAAACTAACTTTTTTAAATGTCAAAATTCTTTCATCCCCTCCTCATTTTCATTGATAAAATAATGTTTTGTGCCATCTTAATCTTGGAAGACTCAATATCACTTCATAAACTTATCATAACAACATTCACTAAATAAATTAAACCACATCGATAACTATTGGTTGCCTCCCACAAAGCATTTGGTTTAACATTGCCGGCCCAACATGTCCAAGGTTCTTACTTTTGTTGACCAAACATTAGGATCTCCTTAGATGTAGGACTTTCCACTTATATAAGCTTTTAGTCTGTGTCACAAAAACTTAATTATTTCCCTAATTTTAGCATCTTCAATATCAACAACATCATATGAATAAACACTTGCCACATAAATGACCCTGAACACCTGGACTTAAGCTTTCCTAGAAATAATCTCAATATTGTATTGTATAATAAAACTTCTCATCAATGCTCAAAATCCTTTTTAAAAATCCTCTCATCATGCCTAATTTTCATTTTCTCCCTATAAATTTCAGCATTCTCATAAGATTCATTTCTTACCTCTTCATGCTCATTTAATTGAAATAGTCTTCTCTCACCAGCATATTTCAAACTATAATTAAATTCTTTAATGGTCCAACAAGTTTTATCCTCAAATTCAACAAGAAAATAAAAAGGTTTCCCATATATGAGCCAATATTGTGACATTCCTATAAGATTTTCTAAGCAGGTTTATAAGCACATAATGAACTATCAACTATAGCAGACCAATCTGCCCTATTAGGATTTATAAATTTTTCTAATTTTTTTTTAATTTCATGATTGGATAATTCTGCTAAACCATTAGTTTGAGGGTGGTAAGCTGTGGCAATTCTATGTTTAAACCCATACTTTTAGTTAATTTTTCAATTACTTTGTTCTTAAAGTGACTTCCCCTTCTGTAATGATCACTTTAGGCATTCCAAATCTTGTAAAAATGTTTTTCCTAAAAAATTTTGCAAAACTCTTAGCCTCATAGTGCTTCAATCCATTTAGAAAAATAATCTACATCTATCAAAATATATTTGTTTCCAAAAAATGGTATAAATGATCCCATAACATCTAAACCTCAAACATAAAAAATTTCAAAGTAAAATTTAGAGGCATTTCATTTCTTGTAGAAATATTACCTACTCTTTGACATCTATCACATGCTTTTATATAGATATTAACATCTCTAAATAATGTAGGTCATTAAAATTGAGATTGTAAAATCTTAAATACAGTTTTTTCAACCCTAAAATATCTCATAGAATCTGATTTAGACATTTTTGCATATTTTTTTTGGTTTCTTCTATCATGATACATATTCGAATAACTAAGTTCTTATATTATTTATATAAATAAGGGTCATCCTAAAAAAATTTACATCATGAATGAACTTTTAAATTTAATGGATATCTAATCCGTAGTGTAAAAATATTACTAAGTAGTGAACTATATCAACATACATAAGAATTTACCATTCAATAATTTCATATAGTTGTTCACAAGAAAATTTTCATTAAATTCTCCAATAAAGTTAGCGTCATTTTCCTGTTCAAGCCTTGACAAATGATCAACTATCTGATTATCAATACCTATCTTATTCAAAACTTGAAAGTCAAATTCTTGCATCAGAAGGACCCATTTAATTAATTATGGTTTTGCATCCTTCTTCATCATTAAATATTTTATAGCATAATGATCAGTATGTATGATACATTTACTTCCAATAAGATAAGGTCTAAATTTATTAAAATCGTACACTATAGCTAATATTTTTTTTTCAGTAGTAGTGTAATGAATTTGAGCATCATTATGGGTTTTACTAGCATATTATATTACTTTAAAAAATTTTTCATATATTTGCCCTAAAACAACCCGTATAACATAATCACTAGCATCACACATTAATTCAAAAAGTTTTTTCCGATCAGGTGAAATAATAATAGGTGCAATGATTAATTTATCTTGTAATAAATCGAAGGAACACAAACATTCCTCATTAAAATCAAAGTTAGTGTCTTTTTTTAAAAGATGACATAAAGGCTTGGAAATTTTTGAAAAGTCTTTAATATAATGCTTGTAGAAACCAGCATGTCCTAGAAAACTTCTTACCCCTCTTACATTAATAGTAGGTGGTAATTCAACAATAACTTGAAATTTTTGCTTGATATACTTTCATGCCTTTCTCAGAAATCTTATGTCCTAACAAAATTCCTTCTTCAACCATAAATTGTCATTTTTCCCAATTAAGAACAAAGTTTGTTTCTTCACAACTTCTTAGAACTCTTATTTAATAATTTAAACATGAATTGAAAAAGGTTCAAAAAAATTGAGAAATCATCCATAAAAAAATTATTTCCTTTCTTAGTTAAATCATAAAATTAGACAACATACATATTTGAAAAGCTACAGGTGCATTACATAATCCAAATGACATGCTCCTAAATATAGAACATCCATATGGACTAGTGAATGTTGTTTTCTCTTGATCCTCAGGAGATTAGAGCATTTGGTGGTTTCCAGAATATCCATCCAAAAAGCAAAAATAATGATGCCCAGCGAGTCTATCCAACATTAGATCTAGAAAAGGTAAAGGAAAGTGAAATTTCCTAGTGATGGTATTTATTTTTATATAATCGATACAGTTTCGCCATCCAGTGACTTATCTTGTTGGAATTAATTCATTCTTTTCATTTACAACAACAGTCACTCCACTTTTCTTAAGAACAAAATGAATAGGGCTAGCCCATGAATTATCTAAAATAAGATAAATAATTCCTGCATCCAACCACTTTAAAATTTCTTTCTTAACAACTTCCTTCATTATGGGATTCAATCTTCTTTGAGGATCATCCTTAGGCTTATGATTATCTTTCACTAAAATTTTGTGCATACAAATTGAAGGGCTAATTCCTTTAATATCAATTAATGTCCACCCAAAGGCTTTCTTATGATTTTTCAGTGTCTCCAATAATTTATCTTCTTGTTCAAATCAGAGGATATAAAAATTTGGAATGTAAACGAGTTCAGAAAAAATGCATACTTTAAATGAGTAGAGATACCTTTCATCTCAAGTTTAGGAGGTTTTCGAATAAAAGAATCAGAGGTTTACTATTCTCAATTGTATCTAAAATTTCAAAGTTTTCCTGAACATAATTTGAATCCTCAGTGATTAACTCATTTGATTTATCCTCAAAATCACTTTCAGTTTTACTTTCTAGTTCTTTTTTATTTGATATGACTTTATATTTTTAATTTGATATGATGCCACATCTTTCTTGGTAATGCTGATCAATCATATAATCAATAATGTCCATTCTATAACACTTACCATCTTTTTATTTATCAGGATACTTTACTGTATAAACACATTAAATGTAACTTCTTAGTCATTAACTCTCATGATTAATTCTTCTTTTTTGCATATCTATCATAGCATGTACAGTAGCAAGGAAAGGTCTTCCCAAAATGATAGGAATTTATTTATCTTCTTTCATATATAATACAATGAAATCAACAGGGAAGAAAAATTTATCCACTTTAACCAACACATCTTCTATAACCCTCTTAGAATAAGTAATAGATTGATCAGTTAATTGTAGCATTACAGTAGTAGGATATATCTCTCATAAACATAACCTTCTAAATATATATAATGACATGAGATTAATGCTTACTCCTAGATCACATGAAGCTTTTCAATTAAAATTTTCTTCAATTTCACATGAGATGGTGAAACTACCAGGATCTTTATGTTTTTGACAAAGCTTCTTTTGAATTATTACACTAGATTCTTCACTAAGTGCAATATTCTCATTACCTTCAAACTTTCATTTTTAATTTAAAACTTATTTCATAAAGTTGGCATAACTTGGCATATGTTCCAACTCTTCCACAAAAGGAATAGTAATCTTAAGCTTCTTAAATATCTCAAAAAATCTTAAAAATTGTTCATCCAACTTTTGTTATTTAAGTCTTTGAGGAAAAGGAGGTGGTGGTCTTTCTAAATTAGTCTTAGTTGGAGAGATAGGTTATTTAACTTCCTTTAGAATTATTTCCTCAGGTTTTTTAGTTTCTACATTTTCTCTCACAACTTCAATCTCATTTTGAACTCAAATATTTAATTCCTTTCCAGTCCTCAGTTGGACAGCTTTAAATTGTTCTTGTTCTTTATTTTTTTCTTTAGGATTGATCTCAACATTCTAGGAAGTGTTCCTTGAGGTCTATTGCTAAGTGCATTAGCAATTTGTCCCAGCTGATTCTTAATATTTTGAATAACATCACTTTTACTTTCTAATTGATCTCCCATTTTTAACACCACTTTTTCTATAGACAGCTTCTTCTCCTTACTTATTGGTTACCACTAAATCCAGGAGGATAATTAGGACTATGATTAGAATTACCCTAGTTATTCCAGTTTCCCAATGGATTTCCCTCATTGTTGACTTCCACCACTAGGATTGTTATTCCAGTTAAAGTTAGGATAGTTTTTCCAACCTGGGTTGTAATAATTGGAATATGGGTTAATGGGTCTATAAATAACATATATAGTTTCTAATGAAGTTTAAGAATCTATCATTTGTTCTAATGATTTTTGTTCAATCATATGAGGTGTTGAAGAAAAATTTATTCCAATTTGGTCTATTTTCTTAGATAATGCAACAACTTGAGATGCAACCATTGAAATAGCATTATTATCATGCATATTAGCTATTTTATTAGGATTAAACCTCTCTGAGGGCCATTAAAAATTGTTATTAGTCATCTTATCAATTAAAGCATAAGTTTCATCAAATGGTTAGACATTATTGATCCTCCAACAACAGCATTAATGATAGATCTATAAGATCCCACTAACCCATTATAAAATGTTTGAATGGTTAACTAGTCTCGAAGAGCATGATGTGGACACTTTCTAAGGAGTTCCTTAAATCTTTCCCAAGCTTTGTATGTTGACTCTTCTTCAAATTGAGTTAGCACAAATTTATATGATGACGATGTTAAATCTACTTTCTTTAGCATTGGCTCAAATTAAGCTTTTAACTTATAGTTTTACTTCTCAATTATTCAAGTATTATTGAGACATATTTGATTTAATTTTTATTGAGCTAATTAAATCCTCTTGTTATAATACTAAATAACCACAAAAATTTTAAATTGTTATTATTAATCTTATTCCTAAGAGTAATCATGCTAAATTGAATAGTGATTATTGACTTATATCTCTTTGTAATAAAATCCATGAGGATGTTGATAACCTTTTCATATGGAATATTAAATCATATTCTTCTAAATATTATACATTTTTTTTAGGCTAAAATCAAATCTAATATGGATATTGTAAACATTAGTTTTATTAGTGGCGTTCTCCATGTTTTTAATTCTTTTAGTGACTACTAATGTTTCTTATTTTAAGATTCAGTTTAGGAAATTTTTTGACACTCCTACTATGAATTTTCTTTTCAATAGAATGAATTCTGTTAGCTTCTCTCCCATATTGATTGACTAGGTTAAATGTTTCAATACTAATGCTCACTTTTCAATCATCATTAATAGTAACCTAAAAATTTTCTCTCATACATTCTGAAGTCTAAGGTATTATTGCCCACACTCACCGTACCTCTTCAATATTGTTATGAATTCCTTCTTTAGGTATCTTGATGAGCAATGTCAATATCATCATGTATAGACTAAAAATCAAAGCGACTCCTATATTATATATGATAATAATTTGTTCAATTTTGTTAAGGCAAACAATAGTGACATCATTTATTTATCTGATATTACTAATATTTTTAAAAAGTGTACCAACCTCAATGTTAATTACTTTAAATAAAAAAATCTAATTTTCTGTAGATCTTAAATCAGCATTCTATTCAGTTTTAACATAAGTCTCTTCCTTAGGATTACGTTGGCATCACTATTAAGTCTACCATACTCAAGGCTATTTATTGCCCCAAGATTATGGAAAAAAAGATATTTTGGTTAAGTGAATGAAAAAAATAAACTTCTTTATTTTCTTTGTAGTTTTTTCACTTATTAAAACTTCTATTTGGAGCTTACTCTATTATTTGTTCAGGTCTACTACCATATGTAATATTTTACGGACAAAACATCTTTTTAGTCAACAACTTCCATCATCTCAATATTGTTAAAAATAAATTACCAACATTTGCTTGGAGTAACACCATTAAACTAAAAATCGTGGAGGCTAAGGCCTCCTTAAAGTTGATCCAGTTAATCTTATGTGTAAGGATAAAATCATATGGAGTATTTACAATGCAAACGCTTTTCTTGCCACTTGGTGTTTGTTATGATGCTTCTTTATGATTTAAAAATTGGAAACACTCTGTCTCCATTTAGAATGCTCTTATTCAAATGGCTATCAAAATTAAAAGATGGTATACATTTTTATATTAACTATAATAGTAATATACTCTTTTCTTTGACCCTTAGCATAAATGTTTCTCTCTCTATAAAATGTTTGGTAGCTCTATCCTAATAAAATTTGGTTCTCACACTTATGTCAAGATCTTTAAAAATTTTTAACCTTACTTGGTCCCTACCTGCAAAACAATATACTTTGGACAAATATATTTAGCCTATTTAGGGCATTCCCATCATTGACTTATCTCTTAGCTATTTATGGGGTGGCAAAAATAATTATCATCACCTAGACATTTATACTTTTGTGTATAATGATCTACCAAAACCAGATTGGACTAAATATATTTGGTTTAAGAGACATTCTTTGGTATAGTATGGAAAATTATAATTGGGGGTTTAATGATAAACAACTCACTCATACTCTATGTTTTACATGTTAATCCTCTTTGTGTGCTTTATTGTTCATAACTTGAGACCCACTATCACCTATTTTTTTAAAGCCCCATTTGCTTCACAATTCTTAAATATTGTACTCCCCATGGTTCATTTGTTCATATGGGTTGTAGTATCTCAAATGTGCTGGTTTAAATTGATATCCTACGAGGCAATACCATAAAGAAGAAAATATAAAAAAAATTATTGCTGGTTGTGCATACTGTGTCTCATTTCATATAGTAAGAAAAGAAATGCATAATTTTTTGGGGAAAATATACATCTAATCATATAATTATGGATAAATTTCACTTTTTTATTAGGCATGGGAGCGGCAAAACGAATCTATAGGAAGAATTCCCTCCCATTATTTGTAACCTCTAATTTCCTTAGCTCCTCCTCCATCACGTTTCTTGCTCATGCACTTATGGTGTTATTGCCTTTGTTTCGAACTGCAAATTAGTGTTGCAATTTGTTTGCCTTATAATTTTTATAGTTAACGATGCTTTTCTTATGATCTTCGACTAGGAGGATTTGAACTTTCTTCTGGTGTTGAACTTGCTCCTAATGTTACAACTAGTTTTTCTTACGATTTTATTTGCTACTGTTGTTTATTAGAACTAGATAAAAATATGACCCTAAAACGGCTGCAATGGAGAAAAAGGAGTCATGTAGCCAACCCTACCTAGTGGGATTAAGACTTTGTTGTTGTTGTTGTTGTTTTCCCTATGAGCTTTTAAAAGATGGGTATGATTACTTGCCACTATTTCACCATTACCTCTCGAGTTTTGCATATTTTTACTACTTGTCTCCTACTGGTTGCTGAAGCTGTTATGAGTTTCATTTCTTCGAATAGCTGCTTTTTTTTATTGTTACAATTACCATATTCGCCTAATTTGATTATGGTCGAGCCATAATGAAGTCCATTTACTATTTGATATTGGGACTAAACCATATATCGTTTCAATTTCACTAGCCAGCAATGGGATTATGGAGCTTTTCGTTTATCTTTCTTGATCTGTTTGGTTCTAGGGGTATAAGCAGCCACCAAAATTAGATACACACACTGATTATCCCACTTTATTTTTTTGCTTCTTTTTACTTCTTCATTTGTTTCCTTGACTACTTTTACATTCATTTTTCTTTTGTCCATTAATAAAAGTTGGGAGCTATATTTTCATTTGTTTCCTTTGATATTTCTATATATATAAATATATATATATATATATATATATATATATATATATATATATATATATATATATATATATATATATA
>JXCR01116742.1:31992-45900 GCA_002079205.1 Phalaenopsis hybrid cultivar
GTGTGTGGGTGTGTGTGTAAATTAAATGTCTTTCTGAAGCGGGCAACGAGATTCCAATGTTGGTGACTAACAGCTTTGAATGGGCAACTCCATAAAAAAAATTGTGTCGACCAAAGATATATAGTCAAAAAGAAGTAGATTTAACAAAAGAGCACCTTCTTCAATGAAATCATAAAATAAATGACCCCCATTAAATTCAAAATTTTATACATGTATTGGTATAATGGTTAAATAGATCCTTTAGATAATGTTGCCTAAGTTGAGTTAGTAGTCTTCTTGCTAAACATAAAAAAGAGACATAGTTATATTATTCATCCTTGGTGACCTCAAATGTGTATGCCCTGAGATTGTTCATTTGTATTCTCATTAAATTTGTCACCTATTTTCCTAGCTTATGTGGAATCTTCTGACTTGGCTCTTAAGAGCATAGAAGATCCTAAAAAACTCTCAAACATTACTAATGATATAATAAGAGCCAGGCTAGTCCTTAAGGAAATTTAACACAAACCTTCAGTTAGAGTTGTTAGATAATAAAGATATCAAGCTACCTATGGCTAACATATCTCTAGATTAGAGACTATCACAAGATTAATATATACTTTAAATCTTTAACAACCAAAGACCGTGACAAATTATTGGAAAGTACAAGCACACATTGTAACAAAGAAGTGTAATCAGAATGTTAGCATCAATTTTTGATATCACATGTGTAGGATGTTCAATTTAATGACTTAATAATATTCACTATTTATTCATAGCGTATCATTTCTCAAGGCATCCATCTAGACCTCCTGGTACATATGTTGAGCAAGAAACTAAGGCTGGTGCTAGTTCAGCCCTACTCGAAAAATTCCACCTATGAGCGATGACAATTCTAACAGGATACATAATTAATAGCCAGTTCATGCTTAAAAACCTCACTCCATCTATTCATTCTCTCCTATAATTAAGTGGAATCATGGAACCCTCCTACGTACATTTTTTTTAGAAAATTGGGGTTCATACTGACACAAGAAGGTGTCTTAGACGTCTGTCAGCACTAGAATTTCAAATGTGAAGCTCTTAAAATGTTCATTTTAAAGTTATGTGGTCATATTTTACAAATATGTATCTTCTTGTAGCTTCCAGATTAGTCAAATCCCTTTAACAGATGATCAAGGCAAAATTTAGGATTATGAGCAACTCTATTCGTATTTGGCCTTAGGTGACGATTGCCACTCAATGTGACCAATCTTGGGTGATCACACCAATGTTAGACATCTTATTTTCACTCTTAGATGGTTTCTTATGGTCTGATGATCCATAAAAGTCCCCCCTCTTAAAGCTACATGCACGTGGTAGAAAAAAGGGCAAATGCAAGCCCGTCTTTGGGGACTCGAGAGCTCAAGCAGGCAAAATGGGTGCCTAAGCACACCCAAGCATGTCCAAGTGCAAAATAATATGTTTGGTGCCTTCCAAAGAGGTACAAAATGATATTTGGTTGATTAAGTGCTCATATTATGCGCAGTTGTACCCACCTTTCCCAAGGGGTACTCTAGATCATTTTTTTGGCTTGTGGGAGCAAAACACCCATGCTGGGTGACGGCCCCAACAACTACCAATACTTTAATGATGATATTATTGTTTACCTCACTGTTGGTTGAGATCTAGATTCTTTTTTAGAAGCCTAGGATCTAGTCATAAGAATTTCCTGTCGATTATTCCTAAAAGACTAGTAAAGGAACTCTCACCTTAGAAATTTTGAAGCTCTTCTTTACTCTTCTTGGAGTTTCACATGTTTGGTTGTAACCTCTAGCAACTAGTAGTTGGAGTCAACATAGGGGAGCTCAGGATGAGTCCCCATAGGATTATTTGGCCCTAGGGTTAGCCTTGGGTGGTGTGGTCTTAGTTAGGTCTACACATACACACACTTGCATTTGCACTCACAACCTAAACCTAATATGCTTAACCTAGTTCCCTACTTCTTTTGAAAACTCATGTGGGTGATCTCCCAAACCCTTAGACCCAGGCCAGCATTTGGCTAAGACCAGCACATGTAGGATCCAAAATGGGATTTTCCTTGGTCTTATGGCTCAATAGGGTGACCTCATGATTAACATTCTCAATTGATCCCAATTCTGCCAAATTCCCAATTTTGACCCTTCTTAGCCCCAACTTTCCCAAATTACCAAATAGCCCCTAAACCCTAAATTTTCAAAAAATCCTCAAAATACCCCAAAAATTGTCAAAATTGCTAGAGCCCCTCATACCCCAAAAATTCCCAAAATCTCCAAAGTCACTCCAAATGTCCCCAAAATCAATTTGAACCACTCCATTAAGCCTAATTTAACCAAATTGACCCTTTTTGAACAAAATCTCCAAATTGACCCTAAATATCTAAATTCCTGAATTCACCCCAAATTTCCACCAAATTGACTGCAATCTCACCCAATTTCAATTCAAAATCAAAATTCACCATATTCAATCCTAATTGAGACCAAAGCCAAGCCAATTAAACCTAATCTCAAGCCCAATTCCAACGTTAATCTCAAAACCCCCAATTTTACCCTAAGAACCAAATGTCACTGATGCGCCCCTAGTGTGTGCTCTTTTTCTACTTGTTTTATCTGAACTTAATTCCCCTGAGATGGCATCAAAAACTTAATAGACCTAAAGTTAAAGTAGTAATTTAGCTTTCAAAAATATGGCCAAAAACATGACCCAACTTACACTAAGTATTTAATGTGCAAAACTTAAATGCTATATAAAATATATAAATTAGTTCACACATAATGGGCTCTACGCAAGTGCACGTATCGCTTCAAGTAATGTAGGGTGTTCCTTAAAAACCCCAATATCAATCCCACGAAGAAGCAAGGTAAGAGGTCCTTAGTCAAATTCTAGTCTACTACTTATTGTCCTTATTTTGGAAGATCGATTTAAGTGATTTTTCTAACAAGTACTCCTAAATGTAAGTCTTAAGTTTAAAACAACAAATAACTATTCCTAAATGAAAATATTAATTCTAAAGATAACCCTTTTGGATCAATTGGTTTGGAGAATTTTTAGATGTTAAAAATTGTTATTCTTATGTAGTGAATTAGATAACGTAAAGGAATGAGATACATTAAATATTATATGTGCCAGATAAGAGCAACTTTAATTCTCTACCCTCAGTCAAGTGTTATAGAGAATTGTTGGCTAGTCATAGGTTTAGTCTCTAAATCAGTGGTTAGGTTGAGAGGATACTGGCTCCCACTTCCCTTCCCTTGAAGGCTATTTCTCGCTTTAGTTCTTAAACACTAAAACCAATATGGGGATTTTAGTCTGTCACCCTAGAATCTCCAATTCTTCACCCAGTAATATATATATATATATATATATATATCTATATATATATATATATATNTCAACCCCCCATGAACTTCACCATCCATGGAATTTGAATGTGATTTCACTTTCTTGAGAATTACACCACCCTCTCGAGTCTTAATGCAATTACAACCAATTTTAACACTACAACACACCCTTAGTGTAATGTAAATGAAGTGCAAGTAAAAACAACCATATTTATAATTAAAACTTTTTCTATCATTCACTCTAATATCCTAAACATGTATCCTACTCATTATGAAAGAAAAGTAAAAGGAAAGTAATGGTTATTCTTCTCATGTCATTATTTCCAAAAAAGAAGAAAGAGTAAGAGAACACATCACAAAACATGAAGAAAACACAACAAAAAACTTTATTACATCAAAGCAATATCGCAAGATAAGTGTTTACAAAAATCATAAGATAATTAAGAACACAATACTTAGTTTTTTCCCCTTGAAAGAAAGATGAAAATCTCTCCCGCAAAGTTTCTCGCTGATCCATGCAATGCTAGTACATTTCCTTACAGGCTCTCTCAAAATCCCCTCTTCAATCTCTCAAAAAAGATAGAACTTTACATATCTACTCTTATTCTAAGATCTATAAACATTCTCCACATTTTTCCACTCACACACACCACTTTTTCTGACATAAAATCACTCTATTATAGTGTAGGGATGAATTTCCCAAGAGACGCCTTAAGCAACCTTCCAAAAAACGTCCAAATACATTGAATCTCGACCATAACAGCCCAAAATCGTGTCAAAGCCGTCTCGGCCACCGTTCTGGGTGCTGTCAACTCCATATTTTGGTCATTCTCTGGATTCGGGCGCCGATTTGGGCACCTTTGACGCCGATTTGGGCGTCGTTGGCGCCGGTCTATAATAGCTCCACCGTTTCAGCTTCGTTTCACCTCATTTTAGTTGTGTTTTATTCCTAACAGATAGACCTACAAAATAAGCATGAAAACAACCTTGCTTTAAATTATAATTTCATTCAAAAATATGTGAGAAGTGTAGAAGAGATTAAGCATAGAAAGACATATCGAAATGTGACAGGATAGAATTTTCTTTCTTGCTCTTTTTTGCTTCTTTTTTTCTAAAACTTCATTTCCAGTACCTGAAACAAAAAATATACAAAATATCTTCCTTTAAAGTGCAATATCATTGAAAATCACCAAATATAGTCATTAAAAGCATATGAAAATTTGAACCTATTTTAGGCGTATCGAAGTCCCCCAAACTTAAATGTTACTTGTCCTCAAGTAAGGCTTTCACTATATAAAAATATGACTTATGGTACAGAGTTTAACTTCTAAATTTCTATAATTTGATTTACTAAATATAATAGCACAACTTAAGAAAAAAACTTTTAATAACTTAAGTGAAAACTAAAAGTGTAAGAGTACTTAATACTCAAGTCTAAGATTTCTGATTCTCTAATCATTTCAAGAACAATTGCAATTTATCATATTACAACTACTTAGAATATTCATATGAAAAAGAACTTCATGAGATCTTTATTATTAAGGAATATAATATTAAAATACAAGTTTAGAAAATGTAATAAAGCCATCTTCCTCAAATTGATTCAAGTGATGCTATTTTTTTATTAGTGTCTCCTCAAGCTTCTCCTTAAATAATTTTCTTTTCCTTGCTTTTTACTTTTTGTTTTCTTTTCTTTTGCTTTTAGCAATTCTTTTAGGATCATTTTCAATCCTTTTTTTTTCTTTTTCATGGGAGGATTATTATCTATGGATAGCCTTTAATGATTTTGAACTTCACCATCCTCTTCTTAAATTTAAAAACTTTTCACATTCCTTAACTTTATAAATTCATATTAGCTTTGAAGAGTTTTCATAAATTATCATTCTTTTCTTCTCACATGAAACTCTAAGATTATTAATACTTTAAAAATACAATTTCATTTACTTTTAATAGAAAAGGCATAGTCTTATCCTTTCATACCAAACATCTTAACTCTACAATTAACTTTCATTGTTAAAAACTTTTACTTAAGTCTACTATATATTTAGAAACACAAATATAGTTATCTAAAGTTATCCTCTAATACCCAAGGTCATGTCAAATTAAATTTTGAAAATATAGCTAATTGAGGACAAATAAAATTTAGTTTTTTTTATTTTAAAAGAAATTTGTCTTCCCCCTCAAACTTGAATTTTAAAATATTTTGTAATTAAATCCATAAAATGTAGTAGAAAGAAAAAGTAAAAGTTGAATCTACTTACTACTACAACATCTTATCAAATTTATATACATTCATAATCAGGATAGAATGACTGCAGCTGAAAATAAATCTAGCCTAAAATATGCTTGTAATAATATTAAACTAAAAGGAAGTATATTGACTTTAAAATTTTATTTTTCTTCCTACCCCTAAACTTAATTTTTAACATTTATAGCTTTTAGTACATAAGATATAAGTAGGAAGAAAAATAGTTTAGAAATTATATCTACCAAAAATGTCTATAAAAACATCTACAATTATTTATCAGGATAGAAAACATTTATTAGAAAGTAAATCAAAACTAATCATGCCAGAATGAAATTAACTAAACAAAATTCTAACTGACATAACAGGTATCAACATACTAATATAAATTTATTCTTCAATTCCTATATATTATTGTAGCACAAACACAAACACACAAGATAAATGAGTTCAACTCTTCCTTTAACTCGTCACATCTCACTAACTTACTTCCAATTTCTATCAGAATCACTACACAAATATATCAGATACTTATAAATGATTTTACATATTATAATCCCAAAGATAAGATTATCACTGATAAATTGGTTCTCAAGCACCAACACCAAGCATAATCATATCTCAATAATTAAGCAACTAAAGCAGTTATAAGAATAGTGTAAATTCATCCACATGTTACTCATCAAATAGGTTAGCTACTTCTACTAAATGAAAATAAGGTCAAAGAAAGGAAGTAACAAAATTGAGATGGAACTGTCACTGATAAATTCATAATGTTTCTTCTAAAACTCAAGTCTGGGTGAGACCTGAGTTGTAGTGGACTCGTCAATATAACTACAACAAGAGAACATACAAGTCTAACTATAATAAAAAGTTAAGAAATCACCTCCCTCATGACACACAAAAGCAAATCAAACCACTAACAATCCAAACATCTACCAATCATCAATTAAACTAATCAATCCACACTAAAGTAAACACAATACAGCACTAACAATCCCAACTCTTAAGCACACTAAATCAAACCACACTGATAACTATGGGTTGGCTCCCATAAAGTGCTTTGTTTAACGTCGTAGCCCAATAAATGATTCCACCTAGAATAAAATTTCATCTAATTAATCCTTGATCAATTGCCCAATCTTTTCCAGATCTCGGTATTCCTACAAACTCCTCAAATTTAAAATTTTCTTTCAGCTCTTCGTTTGTAGATTGATTCATATCCTTGTTCCTCATTTTTCTTTCTAGATATAATATTCTTCTACTGATTTTTTTAATTTTCATATTAATCTCATCCTTGAAATTTATAAGAAATTTATTTTTATATGATAATTCAAGATCTGCTAAATTTTGGATCGGATTCTCTCTAGTTAAATCAGATTATGGATCAAATTCTTCTATGTTACAATTCTGTTACAGGTTATCTTCTAACTCTTTCACTTGGTACTGAGTAAATGATAGAGGTGGTCTTTCTATATTTATCCTAGTTGAGGAAATTCGTTTTTCTAATTCCTTAGGAATTTCTTCCATTGGTCGTTCAATTTCCTTATCCTCATCTTTCAACTCAAAGTTCTTTTGAAACATATCCTTGAATTCTCTTCTAAATATTAGTTTGATAACTTTATATTGCTCATCATTCATCTCTTTAGGGCTTATCTCAAGGTTACTAGGTAAAATCTCTGTGGGGTAACTGTTAATTGCATTAATATTTTCCCGAGTTGGTTTTCTATATTTCTTAGTACGAGCTCTTATTTTCCCAACTCACTTGTCATTTGAATCACAACCTCTTCTAAGATTAATTCTTTCTCCTCATCATGTGGGTTGGAGTTTAATTTTTTTATGAAAAGAAAGTTCATTGCTAAAATCACCTTGACTATTCCAATTACATGTCTGATTCAATTGATTATCTTCCTAAAATTGGTTTTCTACTCCAAAATTAGTATTCCAGTTAAAGCCTAAATAATTTTCTTAACCTGGTTTGTAAAAATCAGAATAAGGATTATATATCTTATGGAAAGTTTCAAAATATTTAAGCTCAATAAATTGTCTAAATGAATTTTCTTGAATATTTGGGGGCATTTAAGGATAAATTTCTATATGTTGATCTAACTTCCTTGCAATATCTGCAACCTGAGAACTAAAAATAGTAAGTATATCTTCATGAAAATCCGCCACTCTTTTGGGGTTTACTCTTTCAAAGCAACTAGCATTATAATTCAAATCTGAATATTCATTATATTGTTGATCCGCCATTTTTACATTAAATTCATGGAGTCTTTTCTGATTCATCATCCTCCTAAAAGTTCTATCTAAATCAAAGTCGTAAAATCCAAGGTCTGCAGCTCCAGAACTACACATGCAAATTTAAAGACATAACTAATAGGATAGATATCTAAAATATTTTAAGAATTTTTAATTTTCTTTAAAATAAACACACAATAACTAAACACATTAGATAAAAATCCTATAAATTTCAAATATAAGTCTTACAGGTTTAACCAAAATTCTCCTAAAGTTCTTAACAAAGCTTTCCCGGTAACGACACCAAAAACTTGATGAGCCCCTAGTGTGTGTTGTTTTTCTGCTTGTTTTATTTCAATTTAATTCCCTTGAAACAGCGTCAAAAACTTGACCTGACCCGAACTTACGCATTAATTTAGCTTTCAAAAATATGGTAAAAAACTTGACCCAATTTATATTAAGTATTTAATGTGCAAAATTTAAATGTAATATAAAATATATAAATTAGTTCACACACTATACGTTCAACGCAAGTGCACGTATCACTTCAAGTAATGTAGGGGTTTCCTTAAAAACCTTAGTATTGATCCCATGAAGAAGTGAGGTAAGAGGTCCTTAGTCAAATTCTAGTATACTACTTATAGTCCTTAGTTTGAAGATCGATTTAAGTAGTTTTTCTAACAAGTACTCCTAAATGTAAGCTTAAGTGTAAAACAACTAATAACTATTTCTAAATGAAAATATTAATTCTAATGATAACCATTTTTGGATGAATTGGTCTGGAGAAATTTTAGATATTAAAAACTGTTATTCTTATTTAGTAAATTGGATAACGTAAAGGAATTAGATACATTAAATATTGTATGTACCAAATAGGAGCAATTTTAATTCTCTATCCTCAGCCAAGTGTTATGGAAAATCATTTGCTAATCATAGGTTTAGTCTCTAAATCAGTGGTAAGGCTGGGAGGATACTGGCTTTCACTCCAGAGCTCCCACTTCCCTTCCCCTGAAGGCTAACTCTCACTTTAATTCTTAAACACTAAGACAAAATTGGGGATTTTAGTCCATCACCCTAGAATCTCCAATTCTTCACCAGGTAATACATATATTTTTCTATTTATTTGCACTTAACCCGCATGAACTTCACCATCCATGGAATTTGAATGTGGTTCTACTTTGTTGAGAATTACACCGCCCTCTCAGGTCTTAATGCAATTACAACGAATTTTAACAATACAACATACCATTATTGTAATGTAAATGATGTGCAAGTAAAAACCATCACATTTATAATTAAAACTTATTCTAGCATGAATCCTAATATCCTAAACATGAATCTTACTCATTACAAAAGAAAAGTAAAAGGAAAATAATGGTGTAATCTTCTCATGCCACTATTTCTAAGAAAAAGAAAGAGTAAGAGAAACACATCACAAAACACGATGAAAACACAACAAAAAACTTTATTACATCAAAGCAAATCTACTAGATATGACTTTACAAAATCATAAGATAATGAAAAACACAATACTTAGCTTTTTCCCCTTTGAAAAAAGATGAAAATCTCTCCCACAAAGTCTCCCGTTGATCCAATGCTAGTACATTTCCTTACAGACTCTCTCAAAATCCCCTCTCTAATCTCTCGAAAAAGGTAAAAATCTATATTTCTACTCCTATTCTAAGATCTATAAACATTTTCCACATTTTTCCACTCACACACACCACTTTTTCTGACATAAAATCACTTTATTATAGTGTAGCGACGAATTTCCAAAGAGATGCCTCAAGCAACCTTCCAAAAACCATCCAAATACATCAAATCTCAGCCATAACAGACCAAAATTTCATCTGAGCCATCTCTGGTTTCGTTCTGGCCACCGTCGGCTCTATATTTTTTTGTCATTCTCTGTATTTGGGTGTCGTTGGCACCGGTTTGCAGTAGCTCCACCGTTTCATCTTTATTTTGCCTCGTTTCAATTGCGTTTCATTCCTAACAGATATACCAAAAAAATAAGCATGAAAACAACCTTCTTTAAAATGTAATTTCATGCAAAAATATGTGAGAACATTAAAAGAGATTAAACATAGAAAGTCATATTAAAATGTGTCAGGACATAATTTTCTTTCTTGCCCTTTTTTGCTCCAAATTGCACTATTTTTGCTTCTTTTTCTCCAAAACTCCATTTCTTGTACCTGAAACTGAAAATATATCAAATACATTCCTTTAAAGTGTAATATCATTGAAAATCATCAAATTTAGGCATTAAAAGTATATGAAAAATTGAACCTTTTTTAAGCGTATCAGTCACCAAATTGAACTCCATAACCTCTCAATTTACAACAAATTGACTTTCAAATTCCTCATGAAAATCTTCTACATCAAATTAGCTCATCAATTGAACCAAATCCAAACTTTAGCCCAATCCAAACCCAAGTCTAGCCCAAATGCCCCAAAATTGATCATGAGCCAATTTCCACTAAATTAAGCCTCCCAATCAAATCAAAATCACCCAATTCCTTTTCAAAGCTACTCATGACAATCATCCATAAAAAATAATCAATCACTTTACCAAAGTCTTAGCCCAAAACCAACCTAAACCAAAGTTCAAACCAAAACCCTAATTTTGAGCCCAACCTCCAAATTCAACCAAATCCATTTAAATTGACCAAGCCATGATCACCACAACCAGCTTTAGAGTTCTAGGAACCAAGCTAGATCCACCTAACCCAACCTACTTGAGTAATGGACCAAAAGTCCCTTGATTTTGGGGACCTCTTCCCATTTTTGGCTAAACCATTAAGGATCTTTTCCACCAGCCATCAAGCCACCCAAACCATCAACAATAAACCCTCTGGCTCACGTAAACCATTTAGCTACTAGCTTAACCCTGACCAGCCAGCCTAGTGGTCAGAAAACACCAAAATCAAGTGCCACTTCAAACCTTAAACCCAAATTTGAGTTCACTGAGTTGGCTCACCCCCATTGGCCACTTGCACTTTTTTTCCTTCCACATAAGCAACTCTTTGTACCCATTGGCTAGCCTTGGTGGCCACCATGGACTTACCTATTTAAACTCCACCTCTCATGGCCAAAGGAAGAGAGTGCACAAACCTTAGGGGAAAGTCCACCAAAGTGCTTCAAGAGCTTCTCCAAGACCTTCTAAGCCCATTCTAACCATCTTCCATCCATCTTCTCTATTGTTTGAGCTCAATTTTAGAGCTCAAAATCAGGTCACTTTTTGGCCTTTTCCTAAAACTCCATAATATCTCAAATTGACTTTCTCCTCTCCATCCTCAAACCAAAAGGAAAAGAACCCCACTGAAAGCCCCATCTCCATAGCACTCTAACCCACTCATAGACCAAGACCTCCCTACCTGTAGCAGAAAATCTTGTTCAGAGCATTCACAAGAGGAAACCAACACTTCAAGCATGTTCATCGGACTCCACTGAAGCTTCTGCGAGCATCTGATTGAGGCCTCACCTCTCATACCAAGGTATGCACCATTTTCTCCCATACCAAGCTTAGTTTGGGCTTTTATGAAGAAAACTTATATTTCATATGCATGTAACTGTATAGATGTGCTCTTTTGGATTAGATGAAGGTGTAGGAATAAACCTTATGTGATTTCATTGAGTACTGAGTGAGAACTTAGGGTTTAAGGGTGGATGGCTTATAGGTTTAAACTAGTTGTGGAAGATGACCCAGAGCCATTTGATTGCATTTGTATCTCTTGGATGGCCAAGATCGCGCTGGACAGACTCAAATGGTGGCATCCAATGGGAGCACGCCACGTAGAGTTCAGAGCCGTCGTAGGATGAGGTGGAGGCTAACTGGAATAAGTAGGAAATTAAACCTTTTTTATTTAAATTAATTCCAAAACTTAGAAAATGCATATCTTTGCATAGAAAATTTGTAAAAATAAAATAAAAATATAATGTTGCTCAATGAACAGAGGAAAACAACAGAAATTAAAATTATTTGACTTATGTTTAATTTTTAATTAATTAAATAATCACTGTAATATTTTAATTTTTATTAAGAAAATAATTCAACATAGCTTTAAACTTTTGGGGTTTGTTCCTCTTAATAGTAGGGATGTTCTGTGATTTTTCCAAATTCAGAAAGTATCCCTACACATGTAATCCTAATTTTCAAGTCTATGTGCCTTTTTTTTTGCTTAAATAATAATTATATGAATTAAAATATATATTAAAAAATTTTGGGACTTATTTTAGTAGGTTCCTTATGTTCGAAGGACTCTAGGAAAAATATGAACAAAGGTTGAATAATTATTTATATTTCTATAGTTAATTAAGTCTTAAAATTCAAAAAAAAAATAAATACAATATATTTTAAAAATTACAAAAAAAGATTCCACACTGTCATTAATGACCACTTTAACGTATTGAAAAAAATTTAAAACTCATTTGAATTAATTTGATCACTAAAATCTACTTTTCAATTAAAATTGTATTTTTGCATCAAAATAGTGTTAACAAATTAAATATAATTAGGAAAATTATGAAAAGTAATTTTTTGAGTTTCTTATGATCAATAGCACCTAGGAAAAATAAAATTTACTTAAAAATAAATAGTTCAATTTTGAGCTACTTTTCAATTTTAAAAAAATTTAAAATTGCAAAAATATAACAATTTCCAAAAAGGTTTCAAATTGTTCACTGATCACTTGGGACCCATTAACCTAGATGAACCTCCATTAATTTTCCGAAGGACAGATGATATACTTTTGATGATTAAATAATTTAATTTAAAAAATACCTATTTTTGCATTAAAATAAATCTAAAAATAAAATAAAAATTAGAAAATTTATATTTTTTTAGTATTTTAGTTGACCCATGAGTGAGGTAACATAAAAATTTCAAGATCATTTAAGTTAAATTTAAAGAATTATGAAGTGATAAATCCTTAAGGGGGGTGACCAGAGGAAAATATGTTGAGATTTTCAAACCTATTTTATACTATTTATAAAGATATTGCACTTTAAAGAAAGGTATTTTTGATGTTTTGTTGCAGGAATGATGAATTAGGGTCATTGGAGCAAAAAGATGCAAAAAGGAGCGAAATTGGAGCGAAAAGGACTAAAATGTGCAGAATTGAACTAGGGTGTTGACGACGTGATTTTCCCGAGACTCCAGAATTAATTCATTATGAAGGTCTGCCGACGGCGCTCTCGATGCCACTGACGGTGAGGTCGGCTGTTATGCCCAATCAGGCTTTGGATAAAGCAAAATTTTGAATGGATGCTTAGGCAACTCTTGAGAAAGCTCATGTACAATTTTAAAAGAATATTTTTGCCAAAAATTGGAGGAGCCTAGAGGTCATGGATGTTAGAAAGGTCCTGAAGGTTATAGAGGTTCCATTAGTGTAAAGAGAATTTACTACAGTGTAAAAATTGTGAGGAATTCTTTGAGAGATTGTAAGAGTGGAGTGAAAGTGAGAGATTTCTTCCTCCTTGCTACTTTGAAGAGGAATTTTGTGTGCTGTAATGAAAGGCAAAGATTCAGAGGAACTTTGATGAGTGTTCTTGAGGAGAAATTAGAGATAAGTTATTCACTTGTTGTAGTTTGTATGACTTTGGTTTTATATATGAATTCCAAGTTTTGTTGTATTTTCCCCATGAGGTCTGAGTAGTTTTCTCTGGCTTTCTCCTTGTCTCGAGATTTATGAAATGGTGATTTAAATTGGTGAAGCCATGAAAATGTTTATGAAATTGTGATGATCTTTTCACTTTGATCTTGATTTACTTTCAATATGGCTAATTGATTTGTTAAAATATGTTGAGTTTTACAGCAAAAGTGAAGATTACATCCAAGATTCAGGGAGGTTAAAGCTTTTGGAAGTTGGGTGCAAATAAATAGGGAAATAATATTATCGGGTGTAGAATTAGAAATTTTAGAGTGATAGGCTAAAATCCCCAATTTGGTCCTATCATTTGGGTGCTGAAGTGTAGATGTTAGCCCTCAGACGAGGGGAACGTGAGAGCTCCGAGGTGAGAACCGGTATCCTTCCAACCTAGCCGCAGATTCAGTAAACAAGCGTAGGATTAGTCAATGTTCTT
>JXCR01116743.1:9942-43421 GCA_002079205.1 Phalaenopsis hybrid cultivar
TATATATATATATATATAAAATCTAGCACGAATTTTGATGCATATTATAATTAACTCTTTCTTTCTTTGATAAGATGATTCTAATCCATTTTTTAGTCCAAACAAGCTCAGATTTAAAAATAAAACATTGGGATATTTGGAGGAAGTAAATGATCATAAAATTATTAGTTGGAAGACCAAAGTGATCTTTGCAATTAAAGCTGCTTTTACATTTACAATTGTGTAGATTTGATGAGGTTGTAACATGTGAGGAAGGTGAGGTTGAGGGCTGTGAGATATCTTGATAATTTGAATTTATTTGATTTTAAGTGAATTTTCAAATTTATTGAACATAAGTACACAAAGGTATTCCAGATCCCATATCTAATTATTATATTTTTTATTTACTTCAAAGTAAATATATAATAATAATAATAATAATAATAATTATTTATTTTGTTTTACTATATGCTCCGAATACTTGCAAATAAAATAAACCCCCATTGGTAACTTCTCATATGGAACATCCAATCTTTCGTTTAATCCAAATGTTTGTTAACATGATCTCTTGAGCTGATTTACCCCCATTAAATAGTTAAGTATAATTCAATATATACTGCAAGCACCCTTGACCAAATCTTTCCTGAATCCAACAGCTTAGAGCGGAGAACACATCACTCAATATATCTCATGAGTATAAGGGTATTTGGAGGATGACCAAGTGGTCAACCGGATTGAGACTGATCAAACAACCGGCCGATCCAAAGGATATCCAAGTTGGAGGTTGCTTAGGTGAAGGCCAACCAACATGAAGATGATCTGTCTTATATCCATTCACATGAAGTCGATTGATTGAATGTAGACCAATTAAAGAGTGTCGGAGGTGTAGTTGTCATTTAACAAGAATCACAACCTCTATAAATAAAAGAGCATTAAATGTAATAGAGGTTGTTGAAATCATATACAATATACCTCATATCTCTCTCACTCTCTCTTTATATATATATATATATATATATATATATATATATANATATATATATATATATATATATATATATATATATATATATATATATATATATATATATATATATAAGATTGCTACCGGCGCAACGTACTCAGATCAGTTGATAGGACATCTACTAAGAGGGGTATTAAAGAGGGTGATCCCCTATTCCCTACTATATTTATTTTGGTTTTTGACTACTTTTCCAGTTTATTGAACAGGGTGAAATTTTCTAACTCTAAAATGTCTTATTATCACAAAGCTAAAAGGATAGTTAGCTATCTTGCATATGTTGATGATGCTAATGTCTTTTCTAATGCTAGTAAGAAGGCTATTTCTCTGCTCAATGATACTTTAAATAAATTCCAAAAAGTCCTGGTTTGGAATTTATAAAAAGAAGTGTTGCATTATCTTGGAGAAGAATGTGGAAAAATATATGGCTAGGTGGGTTGCTAATTTTACTGGCTTTGTTTTTTTTCTCTCCCTATAAAATATTTTGGGGGTACATCTCCTGAGAGGAAGAATGAAACACTCACAAATGGATTCTCTGGTTGAGAATGTGAAAAATTAAATTCTTGATTCGAGGAACAATTTTCTCTCATTGGTGGCAAAATTACTTTGATAAGAAGTGTGATAAATGCTCTACCTCTTTATGCTCTGTATGTTCTCAAACCCAAGGCTAGCACCCAAGTTATGCTTGAAAAATGCTTTAATAAATTTCTTTGAGCATGTCACTTTTCTAGCAGGATCTAGGCAAACTGGAAAAACGTTTGTAAGCCTTTGGATGTTGGTGGTTTAGGCCTTAAAGAGCTCCATCATAATGCAACTATCAACTTCATTGAGCTCTTGTCCAATTTAGAAGTGGGGGCTCTTTCTGGTATGATTACATGATAGAAAAGTATTGCTCTTTCTCTCACCTAGCTTTTATGCCTTGAAAAACTGAGGATTCTACTGTTAATATTATTAAAATATTAGGGGAAAAAGTGTCTTATTGGAAGAACCAGTGGACTAATTTTGCTTTTTATGGCCTGCCTAGTTGGGAGACTCACGAGTTGGCTTTGGTTTCTAATTTTTGGAAAGAGGGGTCATGGATTTTGCCTTTCTTAGAGAGGTGGTGAGCTAAACAACAGATGTTATAGCCATGATCCCAGTAAATATAGATAAAGATGACTCTTTCTTTATCAAACTTTCAAATTAGGTGTCTCATTCTAAATCTCTTTATGACTATATTTACCACTTTTTGAAAGTGGATTGGTCAAATTTATGGGAGAAACTTCTATTCACTTCTATGAGTTTTTTTGTGTGGAGACCGTACTATAAGCTTTTGCCCTATGATGATATTATGAGACTAAAAGGTTTGAGAGGTGCTTTATAATGGTATTTGTGTAGGAAGGAGGAGGAAACATTAAAACATTTATAATTTAAGTGTTTTGCATCTATGTTAGTCTGAAGTTTTTTTTGGGTATCTTTTCTTAGAAGAATTCCTTCCTTTTGGAGTGATGTGGTGGATTGTTCCTTTTATTGGGCTGATGGAGTTATTAAAAACATATTTTTGCTTATTTCCCTTACATAGTTATATGGTTTGTCTGGATGGCTGGGAATATATGTAAACATAAGGGGGAGCCTTTTAAACCTGAGGTTGTTATTTCTAATATTCTAGCCTACATATCTAAAATAATGTGTTCTAATCATTTAAGATTAATTTCTTAGAAGGGACTCCCTTATGTAACGCTGAAGTCCCTGTTCGTAATTCGGTAAGATGGATTCCCCCCTCATCTGGGTGGATCAAGGTTAATGTGGATCATAGTTGGAGTTTGTCTGGGGCTGGGGCTGGTGGACTATTTAGGAATTTGCATGAAGTGCCTTTTCTTCACTCCTATGGTGGTAGATTCTCCTCTTGAGGCTAAAGGTTGGGTTGTGTTACTGGCTTTATTGTGTTGAGAATGCTGGCTGAAAATATATTTTTGTGGAGGTGGATTCTTTTCATTTACTTGATTATATTTTGCTTAAGACTCTACCTCCTTGGCATATTTTATATGTTTTAAATAGGTTTTGTGATCAGACTACAAAGCTGAATCTAAATGTTGAATGGGGTTTATTTTTAGGGAGAGCAACCAGCTTGCCAACTGGTTGGCTAGATGGGCTGTCTCCCATTTAGGGGTGGGTATCTCCCCCCTTTTGAGTTGAGAAGTTAATTGGAGGTGATTTATTAGATTTGCCCCATATAATAATTGGATAGGGTTGGTCATTATTGGTTATAATTGTTCTCTGCCTTCTTGGTGGATTTTTATATTATGGTTTACTCTTGTTTCCTTTTTCGGCTGCTGAATGCAAAACTTTTATGTTGGAGTTTTTACTATACTGATGGATTAAATGATATACACTATCATAAGAGAATTAAAATAAATAACATGTTAAAGCGATTTTTATCAATTTATTTTCAGAACTATACACATATATAGTAATTCACATATATGAGCAAGTCCTTATTACATTCTAATTACTTCATATATATCATCAAGCCTTTATACCTCTATGAGCATGGAATTTTTTTTTGATTTAAGTCCTTATACCTCTTTTAATTACACATTTTACTCTAGCTCTTATATCTCTTAAGAAATACATAATTTACAAGTGCTCTTTTATCTCTTGATAAATTTATACATGTAAAATTCATAATTAACTCGAGTATTTTCATAAAAAAATATTTCTCAACACATCCAATACATATAATATAAATCCTCTTACTTCATGGAATATACAACTCCAAAAAGTATGAAAAAATAGTTGATAACTAATGTCATAATTAAAACACACTAGTGAAGAAAACTTATTAAACAAATGCCATAGAACAGGAAAATATGTTTGTACTAACACAAATTTTGTATAGAATTTAAATTAAATAAATAATCATTTGATTTTATACCTATAATACTTATAATAATAGAAAAAAAATATTTATAAGAAATAGTAGTAACTGCTCTACAATATGATGAAAATAAATTATTACTTGAACTTAAAACTAATAAAAAACACACTTTAATATTGTAGATCAATTTTATTGTAATTATAGTTCAACATAATAATATCATTTTCCTAGGGCAATCTTTTTATATTGTTATCCAAAGCTTAAAATTATTTGAAAAAAAAAAACAAAACAACTGATTACCTTACACAAATTTCATAATTCTAGATAGAAAGCAAAGAAGAAATTCCATGGGAGGCTCTAATACACACAATGGGAGGGGAATTTACAAGAACTGATTAATGCATCAGTCCCCACTCTCAAACAACTATATATTAGTGAGCAATCCTCCATTCCTTTTGAGCAAAAAATAGACTCGGCTTCAGAAATTATGGGAGATGATAAAGGCAATGTAAGAAAATTTACAAAAATGTCTACAATATTTATCAAATTTGCATCAGGAAGAACCAAGCTTTTTGCTTCGTTTCCTGGCAGTCTTGGCCAGAGCTTCACAAAACTCCTTGCGTTTTAAGTTGTCATTATCCTTTTTGGAGGAAATTTTGTTTTGATGCTCCCACGCTTCCTTCACAAAGAATTTCAGCCTCCAAAGGGTTGTCTCACTCTTTTAAGAAAATAAAATAAATAACTCAGGAAACCCAAATAATGAAAATCAATTTTTGAAAGGGATTACTTTCAGAGCTCCAAGTATAGACTGAAAATATCAAATAAAACTAGAATGAAATAACAACGGTAAAATTGGAAACGTAAATATTTCTTGTTAAGTAGAGACAAGAGACATATCAAGCAAACATGCAAATTTAAAACTTTTCATGCATGGGTACAAAATGGCATGCATGCAAAATTTAGAGTTTTGGTGTTAGATATGTAAATAGTTAGGAGTTTAATTGTATGTATGTAAATCTTCCTATATTTTAACTTGTTCTCTAGCCTATTTCAAATAGTGGCTTCTTCCTTCCATATCAAATTTGGGGAAATTATGATTCATTCATTCATGAAGTCACATCTGATGAGATCAGGGAAGGAAAATAAAAAATTCAGATAAATTTGAAAGAATAAAAGCTTTATAAGAGATTAACCTGGGCATCCATATCAAACTCAACTACTTCTCCGGCAGTTTGGAAATCTGGATTGCTTTGGGCAATGATCTCCAGTGCCTTATTCAGGTCTTCAGTAGATAAAGTACTCAGTCCTGCGCCAAGTTTTCTTTTCTCTTCTGTGGACCATTTCCTAAATAGGAGAAGAGGCAGAAACTCATATTTATCATAAAAATACTCGGCTGTGAATAAAAAACAGAGTTAAGGGCTCCAGTGATGGCTTCTTCTATGGCATAAAGTTTGCAAATAAAACGAAAACATTGACGCTGGAAATTCTGTAGTTCTTTACATAAGATGAATCAACCATACATTATAATGTGCAACACTTTAGGGCACTTTAAAAGCCTATATAAACTGTTCATAAAGTGGAAAAAAAAAAGTGAATCATCCTTGCATGGATTGCTTAGAGCGTCAAAAACTCTAATGTTTTTCCATCTGAAAAAAAAAATGCAGTGTCCCAAATAACGCTTTGATGTAGATAAATGTGCTCAGTGATTCTGGTAATAGTAATCAAATGTTAATCGAGTAGACCTTGAAGTTCGCAGAGTAACTACTTGATGCACACAAAGTCGAGGGAAAAAAAAACCATTATATGCATGTAAATACGATATTGATACTTCCTACTGCATGAAAGAAATTTCCACAGAAGCTGCTTACCTAAAGAATAAATTAATAAAAACAACAAAGATATATTAAAGAAATGGCCCGCTTAAACTTTAAAAGAGTGAAGTCAAAACATCCAGCCTTGCCAAGAAAAAAGTTTAATGTGGAAATTCTCATGTAAATTGATGGTGAGCACAAGCAGTCAAAATAAGAGGTGTAAATGTTTTCAAGTCCTTCATAACGGCTTCATTTATATGAATTTTCATTAACTAGCTTCACTTTTAAAGCTACAACCTTCGAAAATAAAATCAAGTCCGTGGCTTTCATCAACAACATCAATAGCGCTCAAGCATGGAATTCCAAATGGTTTGATGATGGTACTGCTTTTGCTGTGCATGTATTGAAAGAGGCGGATCCATTGAAACAGTTTGCTGCTGTAATTTCAACTCAAAACCTTCAAACTTGCTTAAGATATCATAAAAAAAGATGCATTACACATTGAACGCCTGAAGCCACAAAAATCACAGAACAAACATCTCATGCATAAATGTTGGGGCATCACCCTCAATCATATGAGTCATAGTTTTGACACCCAATTAACGAGGCATACGCCCCATCAGTTGACCTAAATGAATTTTGAAGCTTTAAAATAGTTGAGAATCTTAGTCATTATAACATAACTTCCCTCTTTGAAATAAAATAAAAAATAAAAAAATAAATTAAATAGACTATTTGTTCTACGCTTATATCAATTGAGAATACAGCAAGTAACTTAAAGAATGAAGACTTGCAGGATGCATTTTAATTGCTGTTTCATTTTGACGTCAAATTTGGTTGACTTGAGATGTTTATGTCGACTGAAATTTGAAGTTGGAATATGAATCATATAATCATTAAGTGGAATTTATTTGTATTCCTCTAATATTTAATATGTATAATGAAGTTTTTATATATGAAATATTAAAAATATTCCTTTTGTTGGGCTTTTGCATGCCCTGTCACATAATAAGCGAAATGTCATGGCCTCCACTTTTTTACATATCAGCCAACAAACATAAAGGCCCAAAAGCAAAATTATTCACATTAACAACATACCAAAATCAACTTTCACATGAACAAGTGCCAGTGAATGAGAATAGCAACATCAACAAGCCACCTTAGCAATTGGGGAATAATAATCCAATAAATCAAGCAACTCAATATGCAAATTATGGATAAGCGAAATGTCATGGCCTCCACTTTTTTACATATCAGCCAACAAACATAAAGTCCCAAAAGTAAAATTATTCACATTAACAACATACCAAAATCAACTTTCACATGAACAAGATGCCAGTGAATGAGAATAGAAACATCAACAAGCAACCTTAGCAATTGGGGAATAATAATCCAATAGATCAAGCAACTCAATATGCGAATTATGGATGGACTTAAAGCCTAAAAAGGTTTGTAGAAAGAGATGGCATCTCTAGTCAACTACTACTAGAAGATCATCACCATTAGGAGAAGAAATTAAGGTTAAAAAATGCTGAGTGACAATAAAGAAGCTTAGATTAAGGAATTTCAACAACTCCAAACACAGCCAAAATTGGCAGGCACAACTTAATCAACCAGCTCATGAATTAATAGTGACGGCACAAACACCCAAAAGATGTAGATTAAGCCATCCCATTGCTCAGAAAATAGGAACTAATTTTTTTATTTTTTTATTTTTCTAATTTTGTTTTTTTTTCACTTTTATTTTTTTTTTCTTACCATAAGATTGATCTCACTTAATTAAGGGAACCATGATCCAGGAAACCCTCACATACTTAAACATCGTATGAGGCACACCTACTCTCTCAAGGGCTACAAGACCAACTACATAGCCTATTAGAGGTTGGCTGCATCAAAGAAACATGCAGGATATATTGTTGCTTCATTTAGGTTCTCTTTGGTATACCCAAGAATTTCTGGATGGTGAAATTCAACCCCTCTAACAATAACACCCAACTTCATCATTAGGAAACTCTTCTAAGAACATGGAAAATATCAAGAATAAACCCTTGCCTTATTAGAATGACTTGATAGAGCAAGGAATTGAGTATAGGCACTCTACCAATGTAATACCCAAATATTGTGTATATGGGAATCAACCACAATACTCGAGCGTATGTTTTATTTATGAATGCATCAGTCTATTAAGATATGTTTTTTATGTTATTTTGACTTTTAGATCATTTTTAAAATAACTGATGAGATGGAGTTATATATAAGGTTTACATATACACTGTGATAGATATTGAGTATGGTACAGTTCTTTAAATATGTTGTGCTATGAAATATGTGTACTCACAAAATAGTGGCCACTATGACTCAAGAACAATGAGATATGATATCCAACGTTGGAGAGTAGATCGATGAGTTTTCCTTTAAACGAGTTAGTGGTGTAAATCCAATAAAGGTTATGAGTTAAAAGAAGTAAATATGGAATGATATGTGTTGACGGGCTAGGCATGATGACTCCCGTGTACTATATCACATGACTGATTGTTTTGACAATTTTTACAGCGATATTATATAATATGATATTGTATCTGATTTATTGTGATTTATATAGTAAAAATAACATAATTAGTCAAAGCAGCTAACTTGCATAGTATGTGTGATGATGATTGTGCTTAATGATATGAATTGTAATACAATATTATTATTATGATTTGACATCATGTTATGATTTACCTCATACACATATGTTCAGTGACCTACAAACTTGTTTAATTTACATTAGATGATTATGATGAAATAATGCATATTGTTCTATTTCATGAATTGATTTCAGTTGTACGTTTCGTATAACCTACTGAGTTATTTGCTCATTCTTGTGACATTTACATAAATTCAGGAAAAGGTAAGGCTCCAATGGAGTGATGTAATAAAATTTGCTGAAAAAAAAAGATACATTTTGTATGTGTTTTGTGATCTTTATGAAAATATATTTTGTTGGGCTTACTAGAAAATCATGATCATTGTATATAAATATTTTGAATATAACAATATTGATGTATATAGAGGAAAAAATGTGATGATGATATTTAACTTTATTTTTATATTATTATTGATAACTTGATGACTTTGTCTAATGAGAATTAAAAGATAAAAAAAAGCATTCAAATAGAATTTGGGCTAAATATCTATTGCGAACTAAACTTTGTATAATCTACTAACGTAAAGAGGTTATATCAGGTCGCGTCTTGACAATTAAGTCCTTTTATCCAACCATAAAATTGGATTCAACTTATTTCTCTATCATGTTCAATCTCTCCTTTTTTACTTCTCACCTAACCCAAAACATTCATACACCTCTCCTCGATATTCAATGGAATAATCTCGACAAGCAATCGAGCTCCTCCTTGAGCATGGATAAATAAGAACCACCATCTGCAAACAATGTCATATTCTATGGCTTTTAAAATAAAGTAAATTTTCACATTTCAATATAATTAAAATAAAAAAATTAATCCACAACAAGTCATAAAAAAGAATGAAGAAAATGATAACATTAAACTAATTAATAATAAAAATACAAAGCCATTTTATATGATAGAACCAAAAGCTAAAGCTGAAAAGATGTATGCATCGCACAATCGTTTAGAATTAGATTAATTGTCATTAATTTCATATTCACCAAAAAAACATTTCAGAAGCAATCTATTGAATTAATCCTTAGCCCGTTAATTTTTGCTTTTCTTATTTTTTACCTACTTTGACTAAAACTACTAGATTGTTTTAGAAAACACAAATCTTGAGGAAATCGAAATCTTTAATTACGCACCAACCATTATGGTACTCATCATAGCCCCATCATACCAATAGTGAATACTACATACTTTTGCAAATATCCTTCATCCTTGATGCATGAATTACTTGCATGCTTTTAAGACCCATAATGCATTACATCATTATTGCAAGCGATGTATTTAATACATTAATTTTATCCAAACTCCCTTTTTTGACTTTGTATTAAAAACAATAATAGCTTCAGCTTCTTTTGATTGGATATAACTTTGCAAATAATTGCTTTTCCTAGAATATTGAGCTATATTTGAGCTTCGCAACTGATAGGACTCTTTGGCAGAAATTAGGGCAAATAAATATTTTATTGCAAAAACATCAAACACTTGACAATAATACATAAGATGAACACCTAAAATTTGAGAGACAAGCAGCCTTTCCCAAATCTTCAAATTTGAGATGTCAGAAATATCTTCGAAAACCCAAACCCAAAACTCACAACAGTAATCTCATGCATAACCATAATCCTAACCATACTAACATCATTTATACTAAAAAATAATAATAATAATAAAAGACTAATTTTTTCTTAGGATAATAAAAGACAAAATCGCCCTTAGGCTAGGCACAAGCGTAACAATACTCCCCTCCCAAAAAGATAGTTTGTCCTCAAGGTGGAAAAAAACTATTTTTGGATCAAGTCGTATTGTTCCCACAATCTGTCGTCATCTGACAATCATTTAAATTTAATCATATATTTGTAGTGACCCTTGAGAATTCAACATTCCGGTTGTGCACATCCTTCGAACACACCCAAATCGGATTATATCTTGGCTTCTAGTCAATCTTAGAGAATATCACTGCCCAAACAGCTCATCCTGTAACTTATTGATCACCAGAATCTCTGTTAACTCCATCTCATCAGTCTCCATCTCTCTCAACTTTGATTCCACTTACTTTTGTTTGTTCAAGCCGTCAAAATGTTGTGCTCTTCTTCCAAGTGATGTCTCTCGAATTCTTCATGATTTTTTTAGCTCAATATCGCAGCTCCTGGTTTTCCTAAAGCAGGAAAACTACTTTGATGTCGTGTAAATTCTTTCGATTGTTACTGCTCGCATCAGCATCCGCTACCGCCTGACAATCTAGCAGTTGTCAAAGTCGATTTTCTGTGAAACACCATGATGTTCGTCATCTTTTCTTCCAAGGTTTGTGTATCTCTGCTCCAACGGCCTGTTAATATAGCCAAGTCATTCCTCTATTTCAAATTTGATGTGGTGCAACTACCTCTTTAATTTCTCTTCCAAAACATCTACTTTCTAAGTCGCCATTACTCTGACGAAAAGTTTCAAACAACAACGACAACATCAAGCCTTTATCCCACTAATTGGGGTCGGCTACATGAATCCATTTTCTCCATTGTGTCCAATTGAGTGTCATATTTTCATTTAATTCTAATAAATTAAGATCATTTTGATACAATACGTCCAAGTCTGTTCAGGTCTAATCTATAACATAAGTCGAATCTAAAACATCTACTCTCATAACAGAAACTCAAATGGTCGACGTTCAATGTAACAACCATCTAAGACGCCTCTTTCAAATCTTGTTCGCCACTGAAAGTACACCTACCATTTCACGGATTTATTCATTTCGCATTTTTCCGCTAAGTATCAAGCCGCTCATCAACCTAAGCATTCCCATCTCAGCAACATTTAACTTTGTTTTATACTTCTCCTTCAAAGGCCAACATTTTGCGCCATAAAAAATTGAAGGTCACACCACCATCTTATAAAAGTTTCCTTTTAAGCTAAGCAGTACTTTTCTACCACACAATAGGCCCGATGCATTCACTTCAACCAACCAACTTGCATTCTTTTAAAAACATCCCCATCTATATCACCGTCAAGGAAAATCTTCAACCATAAAGGCAAATTTTTTGTATCATGAAATCCCATCTTTACTTCCCAACTAGCTCTCTTATAAAGACTGTACCGCAAGTTAGTGATCATGGATCACATCAATCCTGTCGTCGCTTCACTCGAAACTGTAGCGTCGGCATTCAATCACAAAGGAGTGCTAGCAAGCTACGATCCTAGCAATCTTCCCTGTGAATCGCTAGCTTCTATTACAAAATCCTTGTATGCCTCTATATAGCCGCGATAATGTAAGTTGCGATGCTATTGAGATTAAGTCGTTGGCCCTGCATGCCACGATCCTGACGCTTGCGTCTTGGCCAGCTCCAATTTGTGACTGTATCACGATAACAATCGCACTAAAAGCCGCAATCTTGACGCGAGCCCGCTAGCTCCAAATCACGATTGTATTGCGATAAAGATCTGCATTAAGTTGCTCTGTACGCCGCAATCCTTCCCACTATCGCTTCTCTATGTAAATTCTACCTCTCGGATTGCTCACCATAATCAAAAGATCTGATATCAATTTGATAGGATTCTTGATAGAAATTAGAGTAAATAATTATTTTTATTGCAAGAACATCAAACACTTAACAAGAATACATAAGATAAGCACCAACAATTCGAGAGGTAGGCGATCTCTTCAAAATCCTACAATTTATGAGGTAGAAAATCTATTCCAAATCCTAAATTTAAAACTCATAATAATAATAATAATCTAATGCATAACCCTAAGCTTAAACATATTGGCCCTATTTATACTGGGCATAAAAGACCAAATTGCCCTTAGGCCAATAAATAATAAAATTGCTCTTAGGCTAGGCATCGACATAACACCAACATGATGTTGACAGCTGGCTATAAATTAAAATAGTCCTTGCTTGTTCAAAAGCATAACCAACTTTGCCTTTTAAGGTGAGAAAAATCATTAAATGGTTTTTTCTGAGGTATTGGGCAAAAAAAAATATGTTTTTGTGTGTGTGTGTGTGTGTGGGTGGGGGAGGGCATGACTAAAATAGGTAAACATCATAAAAAGATCAATAAATTTTACTAGTTAAATAAAGAAATCTTAAATTCCACCGCGGGCAGTCGCCCATCCTGGACATAACCGGGTTCTAGCTATGCTTGCTCAAGTTGCCTTAACTGAGAATGTGGTATCAGTTGACAGAAATTATTTGGACCTTTCAGGATCATCAATACAAGAAACAACTAATATACCATTTAGTCCTCTTAAAGGCATTCAATACAAAGCCAAAAACATAATTATCAAATTTTGCACATTGTAAAATGGAAATCTAACAGATTCAAAACTTAAAATTTATTTATTTGATTTACCTGGATTTTTTAACCACCATTTCTCTAAGTTCATCCAACTGTGAATTGAGATCATTAAGCTGAAAAGAGAAACCATAAAATAAACTATTAATAGAATTCACAATTTCCATGCAACGCATCAGACAAATTATAGTATACTCATCCAGGAGTAAAGAAGGTGGCTTATTTTCTAAACTCAATTACTTAATTTGGTTTAACTGTGGCCTGGTGAGTCCACAAACTACTCTCGCACTCTGGCTAAACATAAGGATATTTAAACAGTGATCAAGTAGGTCAAAGTGGACCAACATTTACTAGATGTACATTAACTTATGACTACTGAAGTATGATGACCCAAAAAATATTGAACCTGATGCATTGCTGCCAAACCTAGAGATATTAAACAGCTTAAATTACTAGTTTTAAAAAAAACAATTTATGCCATAGCTGGAATGGATGTCAGGTAACATGCGCAAGGTAAACCAAAGGAAAGGAAGTTTAGCATAAAAAATTTCAAGTCAATTTTAGGGGCTGTTTGGCTTGCTAAACAAATAATGTCTTGCACCAAAAAAAATGTAGTGTGAAAGTATTGTATTGTATACGGAATAGCGTGAGAGTAATGTATTGTATATAGAATATTTTTGAGTTTTTGATTCAGTGTAAAATAAATGAAAGAATTCATATTTTCTTGTTTGGTTTGAAGAAAAGAAAAATAATGTAAAAAACAAGGTAAAAAACTAGAGGGCGGGCAGCGAGCGACAAGAGGGGAGCAAGGGGAGGGGGGTTCAGGACGACGGTCGACAGGCAACAATTAGCAACAGGCTGCTAGCAGAAGGATGAATGGCAACAGGAGGCAGCAGGAGGAAGAATGGAAAGTGAGTGCCATTGGAAGCAGCCAATGGCGACAAACAACCGCCGGTGGCAATAAACAACTGTCGGTCACGACCGCGGCAGCTGGGGGCGGGGTCTGTTAAGAGACCGACAATGAGTAGAAGGTGGCAGGAAACAGATGATGGAGAACAATGCCAACTGGGTGGTAGGCAAAGGCGGCTGCAGGCAGTGGTGGGCGACTACGAGGCGAGTGGAGGCAGCCGACAACACTTTCAATAAAGCTATGCATTTGAAATTTGCCCAAATCCAACAAATTTCATATACATTAAAAATAAACTAAACAATGAATTACAAATACATCACAGTTTTATGGTACAATTGAAAGTCTTTCAACCAATGACCTTGATTTCCAAAACCCCTGCAAAAGCAATGCAATTAGCTCCTTATGCAGTGCATTCCTTTTGGGGCCAACCTAACAATCTCTTAATTTCTAATAAAATAAGTAAAAAAAGAGAAGACAAGTGGCCTAAACAAGTCATGTTTCAAAATAAGATGACAGTTTTAAAATGCAGACGAGTTTCAAAAACATTTCAACACCATTAGGTGGTTTGATTGGTGAAATATGTGACATAAAGAAGTTTTCAACGAATCCTATTTCCTTGTCAAAACATTATATCCATAGAATTTGGTTCTCGAAAAGCCAATAATTCCTCACAATATGAAGGAGCGTCCAATCCTAAAGTGGACCTTTGAATTGATTATCACCATACAAATAGGATCTAACATTCATGTTCTAACATGAAATCTAGTTGCAGAGAACTCATAATCAGTTCAGCGTAAGTTATAACAAAGAAGAATTAGCAACATGCATTACAAGCCTCGCAATCAACATATTTACCTCATTTTCTACATCAGAGGCCATCTTTGCCATAGAAATTTCATGAACAAGTTGCATATTGGCTAGAGCTTGTGTTTCTTCCTCCTTTAGTCTTTTTTCCTGAACAAATATGCAAGAGAAAATATCAAGGAAAAATGATTAGAAGCAGAAGTTGGAGCATGCGCTATGTGTACTCTGTTTTAATGGGGTGCTCTTGGTGGGCAACCAAAGAAAAGCTTGAAAACCAAGTTCATGGATCCTTTCTTAGAGAAGATTCATATATAAATTACAGTAGAACACACTAATTTACCTCTTCAACAACTTTTGGCCATAACAGCAGCCACTTCTCTTCAAGTTTAGCTAACAGCGTCTTAGCCATTACATGGATATCATTTCTCTCATCATTGTATGTCATGGCATTTGTGAAAACTAACCTTGCATCAGCATATATATCTGAAACATTTCTATATCCGGTGTCATCTTTGGCTTCCATCTGATTCCGAATTGTACTAAGATCCATGGGTTTTTTAATAATCTACGGCAAAATAAAATAGACTATTACTGTTTCAGGAAAAAAAACAATCCTAGTTGATGCAAGTTGCACTAGAGTATGTTTCTAATAATAATCAAATATACAATTTCGTAACATGCAAAACAAACAGATAAATAATAGCTACAATATATTTTCCCAAACAATCTTAGAAAACAAATCCAAGAAAAAGATGCAAGTTTCATAGGAAAGCAAACTGCTAAACGCAAACAATTATTTCCTTTTAATGATAGATAACAATCAATAAATGAAATTCAATCACAAGTGACTAGATATTGTCCTCCTAATAGAAATTAATCATAAAAGTATGATAAGAAAAACGTTTTCTAAGATTTCATCCAGACAAACGAAAAACAAAGCCCAAAAAACATAAGATCATTGAACAAAACACATATTCAAACCAACCAAATAGTGATAGAAATAGATAACATAATGAGGAGAAGAAAAAGGAGAGAAAGATAAACCAAATAGGCAAATGCTTGAATAAAGAGACTATCTTTCTCAAAATATTTCAAATCTCGTTTGATCAAGCATTAGAATCTAGAAGTAGAAGAAGAAAAGTATATGCGTCCAAAATAGATATATTTCATGCCATCGATTCTAAATTCATTTTGAACAATTTTTTTATAGGGACTCATAGAAAAATATCATGAAAGAGTAAGCCATTGATCAAACTCCCTTCAAGAACCTGCTTGAAGCAAAACATTAGACATATATAGCAATCAACAACAAAAGAATGAGCTATTATTGTTCCAAGGCTATCCCCATCACCAAATAAATAGGAAAGTCTGTCAAACAAAATAGTAGGATCTACCCAAAATGGGACTAAGCCAAAATCAACCTCACAACAACAAGCCAAAATAATTAGTAAAGTAAAACTGAATAGAATGGCCAATAAACTATAAACCAGCCTTGCTTGAAAAGCCTCCAAGCCTTCGAAAATCACATGAAATAGAATTGTCCAGCTATAGGAACAATAAAAAAAATGAAATAAAAAAGGATTCATGAAGTTAAGCCGCAAAAATATCTTATAGAAGTGAACCAAGTTCAACCCATTCATAATAGGGACATATAAAAACTTGAGGAAATATAAATACAACATCTAGATGACGCATCTATCATAATGGTGATTCTAAATTCAAAATGCAAATGCAACCATGGATTTTAAAAGTGATATGTTATAGGGGCTATTCTCCCATCATTTATTTATTTATTTTAAAACTTAAAGTTAAGCAGGAAAACAATTTACTTCACCATAATTTTCTCTAGACAATAGTTAGACTACAGCAAGATTTGTTTTAGTGGGAGATTGACACTCTCCATGGGTGTAAGCCCCATGAAACTATTTATCAAGTGTTATACCTAAATAATACACCCAATTAATTGAAGAGTTGTAAGAAATTCTTTGAGATGGCAACCCATATCGAACACTCAACTAAGGGTAGGCCTTCAGAGCTAATATTGAAACTAACATCTACATGGTAAAAAACATTTTAGCATATCCACAAAAAGCTTCCAGTTAGAAAACCTAGCTTAGCCTGAACGATTTGAATATAGTTAACACTAATAAAGACCATAAACACAAAGGCTTTGTTTGTTTTGTCTCTTGTTTTGAGTATTTGGTTCCTGCACAAAAGTATGCCCCAATTTCAGAAAAGGAGCACCATACATCTCAGGGGAAAGCTCTAATTTCTGGAACATTCAGATGTTTGACATTTCCTAAAGATTGATTATCTATTAGAATGATTTTATGTATGTGTACTTGTTCAAGATCATCAATTTGTGCATTTATTGCATCTCTATGTATTGCTAATAAAAGTCACAAGACTCAAGATTTTTTTTTTTTTTGCATGAATTCAGCTAAGAGTTTGGAAGATTTCACTTGCATTTATTTTTTTGGATTTGGTAGGTTCGTGCAGTTTCATTTTAGTTGTGTTTTCATATTAAGAGTATTGTTTGATAAGTGTTGTGCTAACTCGCTGTTGACCTCGCTTTCGGTCAAGGTGTAGCTTTCCCCTCCTTAGTAGTCTAGGATCTAGCCGTAGGACCTTTCTGTCGACTACTCCTAGAAAACTAGTGAAGGAGCCCTCCCCGTTAGCAATTCTGGACCTTTTCTTCGCTCGACTTGCCGTTCTATGTAGTAGTCTTGACCACTATTGTTTGGCAGATAGGGCTACCCCGAAGGAACTCAGGGAGCATTCCTATAGGACCGACATCCTTAGGATTGACTCTACCCGTTGATTTGGCGCCGCTGTGCTCTCCGCCGTCCCGTTTGATCGAATTCGAGTCGAAATTTTGACAGGATTCAGACCGCACCGCATTTTTGTCCCAATCGTCGACAAAGTTGCTCGGACGACTCCGGATGACGAAACGGACAGCGTCGATGCGTTCGGAATATCGATTTTGCCTGGGGGGGACATTCGTTTCATTGCGACGGCGCGTCTTGGGGAAAATACTTATTTAAGTGTTAATTGTAATAATAAATAATATTTTATTATTATTATTATTATAATTAATAACTTATATTAAAATCCTTAACCTAACTCCATCTCTCTCCTTCTCCCGTTAAACCCTCGGGGTTTATCTCTCGCCCGAGCCTTAGCTCGCCCCGCCTTCCTCCGTCTCGTTCGTGAGCCGGTTGACGCCTCTTGCGCACGCGTCTGTGAGACCCATCCCCTGCGACAAATCCTTATCTCTTTTCCCATGATGTCGCGGCCTCTCGAGCCGCAACCCCCCATGCGCGATCTCTTATCCCTGCTCATCTCTGCGACGATTGTCGCCCTTCTTCCCGCTTCCCTCGCCTCTGGTCTGATGTGGGTGAGTTTAAGCGAGCTCCTCTTCTCCCTGATAGATATATTCACCCCATTTGGGGAGAGACCCAAAAGAGAGGCCGAAAATCTTTCTAAGGGAGAAAACTCTGTTCTTTTCCTTTCTCACTCACTTCTTTGATCTTCTGGTCCTTGAATTGGTTTCCTCTTGCTGTTGGAGGATTAATTGAAGTTGGGGAGTGCGTTTAGAGTTCTTGTGTTACTTTCTTTTTGCTTCAAGGAGGTACATTTTCCCCTTTTGTGCCTTGCCCTGTTTTCGGTTTTGCTCTATGCCGAGTCTCTGTTAGCTTGGTACAATGGATAATGTGGCATTTTAACTTAGTGTTGCACTTATATTTTTAAAGACATGTTACTCCAGCATTTAGAGATGGAAGTATGAGCATGTTCTACGGATTGGATTTGATTACTTGGTTAAGATGGTGAAAATATAGCATGATATAAGTTTTTCTTCTTTTCTCTACTTGCTTGAGATGAAATTATGACATATTTCTATTACTGTGAATGAGAAGGTTGAAACATGGCTTTGAGACAATGTTAGCTCCTCTTGCAAGCATGTTAGAATATGTATCATGAAGTTTTTCCTTTATTCTTATCTAGCATGAGACATTGGAAGGTTTATTTGGTCTTTCACGCATGTGGGGGCTCGGTTTTGGCTCCCTGTGGCTTTTCCTGGCTCGAAATGCATGTTATGAGAAAAAAATTATTTAATTTCGAAAGCCCTGTAGCTTGCTTGGATGGCTTGACTTAGCTTCTCGTGGGGCATCCTTTTGCTCAAATGTCCGTTGGGAACTGTTTCATGCCTGAAATAGTTAGGTTGGTGGCCCAAATATGTTCTCTATGCTGTTGTTCTTATTTAAGATGTATATTGGCTTCATATCTTGATATTTCAAAAAAAAAAACATTTAGGTTGCTCCTTTGCTTGGGTTGGCTAGGTTTTACCTTAAGATGGCTGGGATTTTAATTTCTGTTAAGCCTTGGATTTTAATCTATGCTTGGACTTTGTTTTGGCTTTGAGTGGCTTGGTTTTAGCCTCTATTGGGGCTTGGTTTTACCTGATCCAGTCCTTGGTTTTTTTTTCTTTTTGCATACTTGTAAAGCTTATTTTGGCATGTGATTTGTATGTTGTTGGCTACTCCAAGACCAATATATGTGCGGGTTTATCCTCAAATGATTTAAAGTTGGTGCAGGGCGTGGTTTTACTTGTTCTTGGCCCTACCCGAAAGCTGGTTTGGTGAGTGGGCTCGGTTTCTTATTTTGGGAAGATTTGAGTGTTGAGTTTATGGAAACTTAGCTTTTGCTTGGGTCGTGGACTTTGCCTTATGCCTTGGACTCAGCCTAGTCCGTAAGCCTTCCCTTCCCCTTGCCTCTTTTCTTGGCTTTGATCTTGGCTGTGGGCCTTGCTTACAATGCTTCGGAGTCGGTTTGGAGGCTTTGTGAGGGTTTGTCCATTCACTCTCCTATGTATATCAAAAATCTCCATAGGATCGGTTTGGGTTTGCCTTGCAGTGAACCTCTTTTGGCCTTGGGTTCCTTTGGCCCTTTTTGTTGCCCTGGCCGAGAGCCTTACCTGTTGTTCATCTCTTTGTAATAACCCCAGTTGTGAGCATTTATTTGGTTTTATGGAAGATTTTTATGCTTATTTGATATGTGAGGCTATGGATTAATTCGGAAGTTGGAAGATTTTGATATAACTTTGGGATTTTGGGAAGATTTGCAAGCTTTATTCAGGAGAGCATTTGGTTGATTTGATTAAGCCTACGTCTTTGGGGTTTGAAAAATCAGCGCAAAGTGACATTTTATGTTTGTTAGGAAAGACCTTGGGCCCTACTTTTCCAGGTCTTTTCGACAAGAGTTTTTGAGAGCTGACCCATTCCCCTTTTCAGTGTTTTAGATGGATCAGTATCTCCTCTCGCTCACCCCATTTTTGTTCTTTTCTTTCCTTACTTCTTGGTTCAGCATTCGATGCTTATGTTCGATGCATAAGTGTCCGCGTATAGCCTTTTGTCATACGTGAAACCATCAAGCAAGGTCGCAAGTAGTTTATTTTGGGGCGTAGGGCGTTGATGATAAAGACACACCGAATATAGAGCAGAAAAATGTCATATCCTATAACATCAAGATCCAGGTATTTGACGAACAATAGGATAACGGTATCCTTCACCGACATAAGTCTAGCGGGAGTTGGCTCGAACCTCCTTAGATAGTTGGCAGTCTCACGCCCGACAACGTAATCAATTTGTGGACAATAAAAAATTGTTAAAACCTAAGTGCATGACAAAAACATAAATTTTAAATTACATTTTTAAAATCGATTGTCCACCTGACAAATACCTGTTTAGGCTGGGAAGTAGCCCTCTAGGTGAGGTTCAGGACACACTTCTAGAAGAGTGGCGGGTTCTATACATTCGGGTGACCGAGTAGCCTTCGTGGACCCTCGAGTACATATACATATATCTGAGCCTAGCTCTACACAAGTGCTTGCGGTCCCCCTTACCTGAACTTTTTGTTTTATCGAAGCTTTGGACAGAGCACTTGTGTTTCTTTTCTTTTCTTCAAGATTTCTCCGAGATTTTTGAAGATGTTTACTTGAGTCTTTTCTCGTTGATTTTTTTGATTTTTCGGTCATGAGTCGTCGTTACACTTTTCTTCGGATTTCTCGGATGGCTTTTCTTCCAGACATCGCTTTTTGCAATACATTTCAGCTTGCCATATTTAAGAAACATTGTAATATATTTCAGCTTTTTGCAATACATTTCAGCTTCGAGCCGAATACGAGCACACTGTTCACGAGTCATTTCGAACAAGAGCCGAACACGAGTCAAGCTTGAGCTCGCTCATCAGGCTCGACTTGTTTACAACATTATCAAAACTTATTTATTTTCAACAAAATTAGCTAAATTGTAACACATCGTCTGTAGGTTACAATTTAGAATATCCTCGTTTATTTTCCCTCACAATCATTTTAAATCGTGACACATAACATAATGGTGATCATATGTCATAATGGACCCTTGTATACTTCTCTCTATAATCAAGTAGCATTTCTATCAAATGCATTACAATATCAAAAATTAAAACTTAGATTTCCCGAGGAATGTACTAAAGCTTGCAAAATTCATATTAAGATTTGATCCAGCAAAATTGATGTAACTTCTACTGCTGGTTGTCAATGTACACTAACCCATAATATTTAACATGCAGGTTAAGAAGCTACACTAGTAGCCATCAAAGAAAAAAATGTCATAACACAACAACAACAACAACAACAACAAACCTTTATCCCACTAAGTGGGGTTGGCTACATGAATCCTTTTTCACCATTGTGTCCTATTACGTGTCATATTTTTATTTAATTCTAATAAATTAAGATCATTTTTTATGCAATATGCCCAAGACTTTCTAGGTTTATCTCTGTCTTTATTAACATAAATTAAATCTAAAACATCTACTTTTCTAATCGGATCATCAGATGGTCATGTAAGATGACTCTCTTTAAATTTAACCGCCATTGGAGCCACACCAACCCTATCACAAATATACTCAATTTGCATTTTGTCTCTAAGCGTAAAGCCACTCATCCACCTAAGCATTCTCATCTCGGCAACACTTAACTTAGTTTTATGCTTCTCTTTTAAGGAAAAAAAAGTCATACATAAGTAAAAATATTAAAAATCAAAAACAAAATTTAATGGTGACAAAAAATAACACCAGCAAAAAAAAAAAAAGAATTACAGCAATTTTGATTAGCACATGGAGTGAAGCACCAATCAATAGAAACATGACAAATAAGACATCTCAAATATCGCAATCAATCCCTAGCATGACCACATCAACAAGCCTAATGATGTCCACAGTCAAATAAAAGGCGGGCTTAGGCAAGTAAACCAAAGGGTCAAACAATGGATATAGGTAACAAACTACATGAGGTGCACAACATAACTGGGCCAACTTCAAAAAAAATAATGAAAAAGAAAAAAATAACAAATAAAACTATTAATCCACATGAATAACAAAACATGTGATTCATAAGAAATTATAGAGTTAATTTTGACAAATGACCATAACTATTCAAACTATTAAGGCTTAGTTTGGGAAAGTTGTGACATGGTTGGGTTGACCTATTATGTGCAGGTTAAAAATTAGTCCTGCCTTACAAAGATGGAGAAACTATAAATGAATTTCATAAAGAATCTGAGAAAAAAGTGCAAACACTATAGTATTTTATGTTACATGTTAACCAAATATTTCATTCCTGTTGTAACGAACAATGCAACTGAAAACCACAATGAAATGAGGCCTGGAAATCTTTTGCAAGCCAAATGAGGCTAGATTTATTGGACCCAGCACTTTGTGCTGAGAATGATGCACAAGTATGCTCATGGTTTTGCTCGAGCCTTCGGAATTTCCAATAGAAAGAGCAGCAGAATTGTTAGGCAGGATTTATACCACATGATATTCCAGATGTCATGGCAATTTGTCTAAACTTAATAATAGTTTTCTCCAAAGTTTAGCTGAAATATAATGATATAAACATATCAATAACATTTCCTAACAATTTGAATAACATGGAAGAATTCTAAGCCACAAAGTAACCTGGTTACACTAAAATGTTATAAAAAAAAATGGTCCATTATAAAATGAAGGTAATATTTTATTTAGAAGCCTTGTTTCAGATTTTTAGTTAATCGAGAATATTTTCTTCATGACAATCAGGTCAGCATTTTTATCTTGGAAACTTACACAATTCCAAGTTCCCACCATTGCCACCCTCCCACCTCCCTCTTCTCCCACAAATCCACAAACAAACAAGTCAAAACCACCCAAAAAAGGGAAAAGAATTTCAAGCTATTGTAATTCAAACCATAAGTTCATAAATTGATACTATTCTTGTATATAAGGCATGTCATTAACCATGTATCAAATAAGGTGAGATCAGACTACATATGTTCCAAAAGCTGGCATTAAAAAAGAAACCAAAATGATGATTTGACAAACAAATCAGAAATTATACCTCATAGTAATCATGAAGACTGAGCCCTTCGACATCTACAGGTTCCATAAAAGGCCAGGCCCATTTATGTTGTGAGATCTGATAAAAATGTTAAATGCATGAATAGCATTAAGTACTTTAGTGCATTTAGTTCAATATGAAGATGGCTTGATTTAAGCACAACTTTAAGGAGATGACGTGAATCATGCATACAGACACACACACACACGAAATTATAGCTTGTAAAATTATTAGTTATAAATTTATAATACTAAAGGTAGATGAAACTAGATGATAAAAGATTTGCAAGTGTAATAAGCCTGAGCACCTTGAATATGATAAGACGAAAAAAAAATTGATATACATGTGAGAATATAATTCCTCAAGTTAAGGGTAGGCTAGTAAATAATAAAACTTCCTCCATAATATCATGAAATTAGAGTATCATTAAAGTTTATAGGTTAAATTTTATAAATATGCAATTAGATAGTCAATGCTTTATAAATCTAAGCGTTTGACAACAAATAAGTCACTAACAATTAATTTTTACATGAAAGATATAAAACAGCGAAGATTAATGTGCAGGAAAACCAAGATATAGATAAATAAAATATCAAACAAGATAGATGTATTAGAAACAGCTATTGAAAAACAGGTGGTAAATAATACATGAATACTTACAGCACAAATACAATTGCATGCAGAATATTGCAATAAGACAGCTAGATAAGATGAAAGTGCAAGAAAAATACTAAAGATATCACAAGTTTTGTCGCAGATTGCAAAAACTAGATTCAACACCTTATATAAGCCTCAACAAGAAAGGAAGAATAATGATTGAGAAGTTCAACTGAAACTTGTTGAGATAAGATTGATGGAGGTGCTAAGGATGATAACGACACATACAAAAGTAGGTAGAGATTGGCTTTAATCTTAAAGATAGCCTTTCTTATACCAAAATATTTTGATTGTGGAGGCCCAAAAATTTAAATACCACCTTAACCAAATACTAAATTATTAAAGAAGCAATAACTAAAACTCAAGGTTAAGTTATATTCTAATATGACAAACATATGGAACTAGATAGTATAATACAATAATACTGTCAAAAATCCTTGTCATAGATTTTTAAAATTAAAGTCAGTAGCTCCTTCCAAATATAAGCTAGGCATGCATAAAAAATTTCGTCAACTATAGCTTCGTGTATTGAGAAACAAATAACTGGATTATTCAATTTGCATCAATATAAACTATGAATGTGTTTGACCGGTGATAAAACTAGTTGAATGACATCGTAAAGACAAAGAACAACAGTCATGATTCTCATCTAGAAAGCTAAAAAACAAAAATTCTGAAAACTAAATTTGGCAGTAAAATAGCCTTTTTTCTACCAAGAGGACCATAGCCTGACTCTAAAAATATACATACATAAAAGTAAGTGCGCATGCATTTGCCATACAAATATATTAAGGATAGCCATAGATACCCAAAAAATGGAAAATGAACACAATGAGTTACAAATCATACTATAAGTCCACTTTGTTTATACAATATAACCTAAAAAAAAAATTCTTAAGAGATTCATTTTATACATTACATATCCCCCAGTGTAAGCATGGTTTGGAAGATGACTTGCATCAAATAGCAGGCGCATAATATAGATGATCATTTGCATGAAATAAAAGGCACATGCTATAGATTATTACTTACATCGAATGAAAAGGCACAACAAAGACCGTAAGGGGATCTAGCACACTACAATATAAACTGCATAAAATAGCCAAAAAAATATGCTTGCCTGACGCAAAATGGTGCCAAATTGTCGCATGAGTTCCTGCATCCTCTTAGAGCAAGCACCGTGTTGTTTTGACCCATCTAAAGGCTTCTTTGTGCAGCTATTATTACCACCACTGTTAGTATTGTTGTTACTGTTGCTTTTCTCCTTATCCTTCAGATCGTAAGTCCCTTTGAACTCGCTCTGCCTTTTCCTGTTGGCATAGAACTCTGAAACCTCGTTCACTTTTTGCTCCAACTGTAAAAGGCTCCCAATCTCTGCTAATTTTGACTACAGAAACAACAATAAGGTTCAATTTGCAAGACGAATTATACCTCATCCATCTGAGATGTCAGCTCATCCACACTGCGCTTAAACCTTAGTTCATCGGCTACTTCATTATTCTCTTTCTCTTGACTCCTCTTCTCAACTGCGCTACTGCAGATAGGGTCCTCATGGCTAATATTTATGAGCGGCTGCTGCGTAAGAGGAGAAGCGAGCGATTCCACGGCATCACCGTGAGTAGCTGTTAGCTTCGCCATTATATACTGCTGAAAATCCGAAATGGATTACAAATAGAGTAAAAATGGTGCAGTTTTTAGTTGAAATGAAAACAAAAACACCTGGATAAGACTCGTGCAGGGACACATAGCAGGAATTAACCTAAATCCAGCCAAGCAGCAAAAATAATAACCTAATCCTACAGATTCTCTCCGGTTCTGTCCTAAATTCCAGATTTATTAAACCTAATGGGAGCTAGTCCAGGTGGATTTACGGAATTAAGACAAATTGAAGCGTGCAAAGGCGAGCGGAAAGAAAAACAAAGTTACCTTCGCAAAGTTTCGTGTAGGAACAGAGCAGAAGGGGAAGAAAGATTGGAGTTTCGGAGGTCTTCTTCTGCAAACACTGCTTCCCCGTCGTTGCCTTCAAAGATAGCTCCAGTCGCGGCTCTGCGTGGGTTTCGGACAGTAGGAGGGAAGGGAAGGTCGCGGGCCCCGTGGGTTATTTTTCTGTTAATTTAATATATAAGGGAATTAAAATTTATATTATTTATTTGTTTATTAATTAATACATTATTTTTTAAATCAGTTTAAACTTATTTAATTTAGATAAATTTTAATATAATTTTATTAATTGAATTAAATTTTAATTAAGATTTTCTTAATTTTATAGATGACTACGCATCAATTAATTAATGAATATTAAATACTAATTAATTATAAGGTAATTAATTTTTTTTATATTAAGTAATATATTAAATAAATAATTTATTAATCAAACCATAACAACAATAACAATAATTCTTTATGCCAATGAGCCGGGTGAGCTATATGAATTTTTTCTCCATTGTGTGCTATTGGTGTCATGTTTTCATTTAATTCTAAAAAATTAAAATCATTTATTGTACAACATGCTCAAATCTTTGTAGGTCTACCTCTAAATTTTTCAACATATGTCTAAATGTACAAAATTTATAGCTTTCATGGTAGACTTGCACGACATGAATCCAAACAAATTTAAAGAAATTTTTGTATTGTTTTGTAACCTATATTCAATTAATCTTTCCCATAACTTTAATGTATGATATATTAATTTAGTTTTTCTATAATTTGCACACTCTTATGCATCATCTTTTTTCCTAACAAAAAAAATACTAATATATTATTTCTCTACCAATCAGGTTTTTTCAAAAAAAAAAATAAAAATTATATTAAAAGTTTTAATAAGCTAAGAAATTGTCATATCTTCTAAGTATTTTCACATTTCTATTTAAATGCCATTAGATTATATTATTTTTTCACACTCCATTTTCTTTATTCTTTAGATAATGTATGGCAACAGCTAGGATTTAAACTACTAAAATTTACTAAACCCTGTAAATCCAAATTTAGTAAATCCTAAGAGGTCCATAAATCATGTTAAATCCAATACAACTATTTAACAATTTCTGCAATGATTTAAAAGTCAGTTATGGTTGTTTACACTTTAAAATGAATATATGCTCCAATTTAAATGAAACTATGGATGGTTTGGAGCATGGATCATACTAACATAATATAAAAATTATTGTAGAGAAAACAAACTCTGAAAATATTGAACTTATGAGATATATGTGATAGTTTTAGTATAAATAAATATATTAAGCCATCGAACAATATATATATATATATATATATATATATATATATATAAAGTCTTTTGAAAGGTATAAATATATATATGTATGTCGCCACTAGTTGCCTCGCACTGTGTTGTTGTCATTGTTGTTGTTGATGTCATTATTATGGAGTTACCAGTTTGTATTCCATTATATTGCCCCTCTTTGAGTAACTCTCTATCCCCATATCGCGTGGATGATCTAAAGAAGTAAGAAACTAGAGGGGAAAGGAGGGTGAATAGTAACAGGGACAAACAAAAGAGGAACATGGGAACAAAAAAGCTTTCATGAGGTAAACTTTGCGTAGAAAGCTCCAAAATGTCTAACTGAGATAGAGTCAGTTCAAAACACTCTAGAGGCACACCTGCGAAGAAATCCTCATGTAAACAAACCCAACAACCAGAGATTTTAGGATGTCATACCTATTATGGGGTTCGTTTCTTCCTATAGGGGCAATCCCTTTAGTTAATTGCATCTTAAGCTATTGAAGATCGCTTAAGAATACTTCTGATTAAGGTTGCAACTTATCCTCAGAGTTTGAATGTCGTTATTTTCAAGGAAAGAATTTCAACATCCTATCCAAAGAGTAGTGAATGCCGGAAGATTCAAAAGTTTCCTATCAAGACTCCAAACTATTCTAAAGTTTTGTGTTGTTTTTAATGGTTTAGTTAAGGTTGGTTCTTTGATCCAAGTTTTTGAATGTTTGTCCCTGCAAAATAGAGTTAGCACACCCTAATACCTATAATGAGGGTTGCTTCTTCCTATAGGGGCAAGCCCCTATAGTTAATTACTTCTTAAGAGACTAGAGATCGCTTAAGAGCACTCCTGATTAAGGTCACTAAATCTTCAGAAAGTTTGAATGTCATTGTTTTCAAGGAAAGAATTTTAACTTCTTATCCTATGAGTAGTGAATGCTTGAAGATTCAAAAGAATCATATCACGACTCCAAACTATCCCAAAGTTTTGTGCTGTTATCAATAGTTTAGTTGAGGTTGGTTCTTTGCTCCAAGTTTTTTAATGTCTGTTCCTGCATAATAGAATTAGCACACCCTAATAACATGCAAAGTAAAGCTAGGGTGAAATCCACCTTCTGTCTTCAACAACTATACAAAAAAAATTTAGCATGAAATATTTTTTATTTGATTGGTTGGTTTATTTTTATTTTAGACAACCCATTTAAGATAACCATGACTTTCCATCTTCTTGGGATTATAAGGTTCCCAAATCTACTTAGTTCAAGAAGACGATAAGGCCTCTTCAAACTGAAATATTCCTTTCAACAACCATTGGTTGCATCGTCCAAGAGATATTCGTAGACCTGGTGACGGGGTTAAAGTTGTGTTCGATGATCTTTGTTCAATAGGGTTTCATTTAAGTTTTAACATCTTTTCTGCATTTTAGGGGTTGAAAAATTTTAGGTTGCTTAAGAAGTATTAGTCGATTAAGCTTTGTGATTTTTTTTTTGTTTTATTTTGATTTTTAGGGATGACCTAGGCAAGATTCCATTGTTCAGTCCTCCCAAGGTTTTTGGGTTTGCGGTTTGATTAGTCACAAGTGACTGGAGGGTACTTTGTTAGCAGTCATGAGTTGCCTCCTCTAAAGTATCCTCTCAAACCAGGTTGCATTTTTTTGTTCAAGTTTAAGTTTTAGTGGTTTTTAGGGTGTATTTTATGTCATGTCGATTGATGTTGTACCTTAGCCAAAATTGTCCTGAACGACATTAAGTGTGTTTTTATTCTCATAAGAAGTCAAACACTCCTTAACTTCAAGCCAACTAAAGCTAAGATGTTTAGTTCAAGTCAAGTTGAACTAATCGAGGATGAGCTCCTTAATCCAAGTCAGCTTGGGTAGGCTAATTTTCTCTTAGACTATCTTTAAGCTTTGATCCAAGTCAACCAAAGTTTTATAGGATTGACTAAAGTTGGAAGGTTAATTTGGCATTTTTAGGTATGGATTTGGTTTATATTGATCATATGGAAGGTTTGACCTAATCAAAATTGAGCTCAAAACATGGGTCAATTAGGTTTGGATTTGGTTTATATTGATCATATGGAAGGTTAATTTAAGTTTAGAATTGAAATTGAGGGGAAATTGAGACCAAATTGATGGATATTTCAGGTAAATTTGGGGAAATTGGGCCTTTAAAGACAATTTGGGGGTTTTGGTCAAAATGGTCAAAGTGGCCAAATTGGGTCCAGTTGAAGGGCCCAAATTGATTTTGGAGACATTTGAAGTGATTTTGGATGTTTCGGGAAAGTTTGGGGTGCCAAGGGTATTTTTGTAATTTGGCAAATTTGGTGGTATTTTGGGTAAATTTGGCATTTTTAGGTAGTTTTGGGCAATATGGGTTTTTTCAAAAGGTTTGAAATGATTTTTGAACAAATTTGAATATTTTGGGTAAAATTGGGAATTTTGGCTAAATCTAGGGCTCCAAGGGTATTTAGGTATTTTGGGAGAATTTAGAGGCAAAAGGCCAAGTTGGGTGCTTTTGGTAGAATTGGGAAGCTAACAATCACAAATGAGCTATGAACCAATGGAAAACTCATTTGGGTCCTCTATGTACTGGTCTTAGCTAAATCCTGGCCCAGGGCTAGTATGTTTAGGAGACCATCTACATGGGTCTCCCAAAAGATCAAGAGATCAAGGTTAACAAGTTTTAGGTTTAGGTTTGTGAGTGATTGTGGGTGAGAGTGAGTGCAAGTGAGTGAACTAGCTCCAGACCAACACCCTGGGTTAACCCTAAGGTCAGGCAGTCCTAAGGGGACTCTCCTTGAACTCCCTCATAATGACCAAACCTACTAAGTGCTAGAGGTTAGGACCAATATGTGGAACTTCAAGTTGAGCAAAGAATATGGTAGAATTTCCAATGGTGAGGGTTCCTTTTCTAGTTTTCTAAGAATAGTCAACAGGAAAGTCTTATGGCTAGACCCTAGGCTACTAAAGAGGAAAAACTAAAACTCAACGAAAAGTGAGGTCAACATGTTTTTGCTATGGGATCAAGTTAACTAGTGGTTTTGGTAGTCTTTGTTAGTTTGATATTTTAATATTTTATTTTATTTTGATTTTGTATTAAGTATGTCTGATTTTAATTTCTTTTTAGGGTGTTGAGTATTTTATGCTTAGGGTTGAGCTTAATCTAATTAAATGATTATTTGTTCTTAGGGTTTCTTTAAGTTTGAGGAAGACATTAGGTGGGCTCAAACCTAAGCTTAGTAGCTTAATAGTCTTTTGATTTAAATGTTAGATGTTAGGAGTTTCTTATTTCAATTTAGGGTTGTGGTACAAATGATAACCCTTCTCTATCTTAAAACTAGTCTCATGCCCAATGGATTTGTCTAAATCTTTAGAGGTAGTCGATAAGTCATCACAGGGATTCCTAGGACTCAAGGCTTCATGTGTTGCCTAAAGCATCATCCAGCTATGAGAATTCAACTTGGGCTCCTAAGTAAGTGTAAAATTGGTTTGAAGTTATTTGTGGGTGAGTTCCATCTCTAGGCATCTAAGGAGGTCACTAAGTAAGCTTCTATAGAAAGAAAAGAGGTCCTCACAATAGTGAGGTCAACACATCTAACAATCATTTTGACCTTGCAATTATAGTTGTTGCTTAGGGATGTTTTGGGTATAGATAGTAAACGAAAATTTTCAATTTTGAATTCAATGGAATTTTCTTCCTTAAAATATCAAGCTAGATAAACTCCAATATTAACCAATGATGTAGGGATTTCAAACTTTGAGGTGCCAATTTAGCCAATTTTTGATATTTTTTCAACTATAATTTAGTTAACATTTCTTCTTCATTGGAACTTTATAGATTTGCTTGAAAATGCATCATTGTAATTGTGTTCTTCAAAATTCCTCTTATCATTGTATGTGGTAAAGCATTTATAACATCTAAGCTCTTAATTAGGATTTTTTTTTTCATCTTTAGGATTATTTAATTTTGATGCTAGTTCAAAGTTCATTGACAAAGAGATAGTCAAGTCCATAGATTTGGCAAAAGATGGCCTCCATGCAGTACTCATGGTTTTCTCTATAAGTTGCAAATTTACAAGGGAAGATGTGGATGCTATCAATCATATTAAAGCTCTCTTTGGTGATAGGATTGTTGACTACATGATCATAGTTTATACTGGCGGGGATGATCTTAAAGCTATAAAGAAACCTTTTGAGGAGTACATTAGAGATCCTCCAGAGCCATTGGAGGTTTGTTCATGAAGCTCTTTTTCTTTTGTTATGTTTGATCCTTAAATTTCTTATAATTTAGTTTGTTATTTGGTTAAATAATTATTGCATTGTTTTCTTTTTTTAATAATTTTTATATATAAGTGTGAAAAAATTGTGTGTGTGTTTTTTTTTATGTGACTTATGTATGAAATTAAGCTCAAATTATAATATATACTATGATCTACTCATTCTTGTGGTTTTTATTTAATTGATACAAGGTTGATGTTCTTGTGTATAGAGCTAGTTTTGAACATTTGAAGACTTCGATTGAATAAAAATTATCTAACAATTTAATATTTAGCTCATTATCTCTTTCTTATTGATATGTTTTTCAATGGATTTAGAATTTTAATCTCTATACATGCTCTTATGTCTGAAAAACAAGAGCACATATATATTTTTTGCATAAGCCAAACTTTACCAAGAGGATATTCTCAATTCACAAGATAGATAGGGTTCTATAATTAATTGGAAATAACTAATTATAACAACTATTTGATTACTAGAGCATTTAAGTATATTTTAATTTTTCTTACTTATGCAAAATTAAGAACTAAATTGCCCATGACTAATAGCATGCAAGTGATCTAGACTATGATGCATTTAGTTCTTCAGAGGTTGACATTATGTATGTTGACTATCTTCTCTATTGATGATCTACCTTTATAAAAATAATTAGGCTTCGTTACTTTTTCTTCAATTTTGACTAACACATTTATTGTTGTTGCACATCTAGTATCAATTTATAGTTTCTAATATGAAGATTATATCTATGAAGGTTAGATTTATGATGACATTTGTATATACCTTTATATTTCATGTTACTTTACATTCAATGCATGGTTATTTTTTTTTACAGTTTAAATATTAAACAAACTTCTTGTCCATTTTATGGTGGTTACTTCTCTTTTTTTGGTCATTAAAAGTTGAAGACAGTGTTGAGCACTTGCGCATACATTGAAGAAAATGTGTTCCTCATATTCCTTAGTCATTCATAATCTAGGAATCAGTTGCTCTCATAAGGAATAATTCTAAGTAACAAGGTGAAGTCATATTTTGTATGGTTCTTTGCGATGACTAAGACATTATATATAGGACTACAAAAATATTGGAAAAATATCATTCTATTCACATCCCTTGAATTGAGCGGTGTAAAGACACCTTAAAGCTAAATATCATTAGCAATAATAAGGTTTACACTTTTTTTTTCATTTGAAGTGCATGTCTGGAGACTTTATTCTTTAAGGTAGTTGAGGTGTTGCCTCAATGAATATATTAAAAAATTTTAGTACATTCTTGAGATATCATTTTAGACAGTCTCTCGATCGTGGAAGTATGAGAGCACAAATAGTTGCAACCTTAACAATGACCCTTTACCTAGGTTGTGTGCAAGTAGGAACCAAACAAAGGAAGTGATTATGGTGACCTTCACTTGCAAGCCTTTCATTTCCGCTATGTACGAGAAAGAAAATCACCTTCATCCCAACCACACAGAAGCAATATCAGACTTAAGTTTTAATCCTTTCCCAAGAGCTGGATCATGCTACTCGATTGTGCAAACAAGAGATTAGATTTACGAAGAGGAAGAGGTCAAAATCCTTATGAGAAATGATGCATTTTTTTCTTGATATACCCTTTTAATTGTTCTAATATTTTCTTTGTGTAAGTGGATACTTTTATTTTTTTTGACTGCAAAATGAATTTTTATGTAAAATATTATATATATATATATATATATATTGCACATTTAATGCACCTGCAAAATCTCTTTATTTCAATCCCTCTTCCAACTATCATTATTTTAAAATTTTGATCCACAATGAATTCATTTCTAGTTGATTTGACTTAAATTAAAAATTCAATATATTTTAAGTCAAGTATGTGTCAAGTAGAGGTCACTCAAACTTGATGACTTGTTTCCATAAAAACTATATATTCCAAATGGATTTCAAAAGATTCTTCCTGGTGCACTCTATATATGGACCTAAATAGAATGCTTTAGGGTAGACAATTGGGAACTACCCCATGATGATCCTTATCATCCCAATAATCAAGCCAACTTTCTTACTTAGCTTGGAATGCTTGACCNCGTGTCAAGTAGAGGTCACTCAAACTTGATGACTTGTTTCCATAAAAAACTATATATTCCAAATGGATTTCAAAAGATTCTTTCTAGTGCACTCTATATATGCACCTAAATAGAATTCTTTAGGGTAGACATTTGGAAACTACCCCATGATGATCCTTATCATCCCAATAATCAAGCCAACTTTCTTACTTAGCTTGGAATGCTTGACCGAACATGAATGAAGAACAAAATTTGACACAAAGAAAGTTACACTAAACTTGGGTTGAAAAGCAACACTTATTTTCCTTAGAATAGTTCAAGATTCTCAAATACTCAAAATGATATGCATTATATATGCATAGCCAGACAACTCTTTCCATTATAACACACATTTTAAAACAACAAATTGAGTCGATAACACTTCTAACAAAACCACGATTATATATATATATATATATATATATATATATATATATATATATATATATATATATATATATATATATA
>JXCR01116748.1:0-28801 GCA_002079205.1 Phalaenopsis hybrid cultivar
TCTATACATATATATATGTATCTATACATATATATATGTATCTATACATATATATATGTATAATATATACATATATATATATATACATATATACATATATATATATACATATATACATATATATATATATATANCATCTAGATTGTAAAATTTTATGAACTATTCTATCAATCCTAAAATAATCTCCAAACTTAGAATCATGACATTTTTGGATAATTTCTCCAATTTCTTTATTAGACACATATCTCCGCATAACCAAACCTTTGTACTGTTTGTACAAATATGGGTCATCCCAAAGGTAAAATTTTGCATCGTGTGTAAATTTCTTTTCTTGTTGTTTTATCAAACCATATGGTAAAATACCACTAACGATGTAGTTTACAATATCAGCATACTAAGAGATTTCTCATTTTTAACAATACAAAGTTGTTCATCAGAAAATGTTTCATTAATTTGTTTTTCAAGATCAAATGTTTTTTCTGTTCCAGCCTGAACAAATGATCAGCTATTTGACTATCAGATCTTTTCTTATCTACTACCACAAAATCAAATCCTTACATCAGAAGGATCCATCTATTTAATCTTGGTTTCACGTCCTTCTTTTGCATCAAATATTTTATAGCCAAGTGGTATGTATGCACAACACATTTAGCTCTGATTAGATATATCCTAAACTTATCAAAAGCATAAACAATGACTAATAACTCTCTTTCAGTAGTTGTATAATTAATTTGAGCATCACTGAGAATTTTATTAGCATAATATATGAATTTGAAAATTTTGTCATGTCTCTACTCTAAAACAGCTCCAATTGCATAATCACTTGCATCACACATTAGTTTAAACGGTTTCTCCCAATTAGGTGAAACAATTATAGGAGTAGTGATCAATTTTTCCTTCAATGTCTCAAAGGCATCATGACACTCTTGAATGAAATCAAAATTTGTATCTTTTTCCAAAAGTTGGCATAAAGGCTTTGTAATTTTTGAAAAATCTTTAATATGTCGCCTATAAAAACTAGCATGTCCTAAAAAACTCCTAACTCCTCTTACAATAGTGGGTGGAGGTAGGTTATATATAAGTTGAATTTTTGTTAGATCAACTTCCATGTCATTTTTTGAAATTTTATGTCCAAGTACAATTCCTCCTATAACCATGAATTGATATTTTTTCCAGTTTAACACTAGATTAGTCTTTTCACGTAATTCTAGAACTTTCTCTAAATGATTTAAACGTATTTCAAATGAAGTACCAAACACAGAAAAACCATCCCTAAAGACTTCTATCCCTTTTTCAATTAAATCACTGAAAATTGACATCACACATCTTTGAAATGTTGCATGCACGTTAAATAATCCAAAGGGCATTTGTTGAAAAGTAAAAGTATAATAAGGACTAGTAAACTTTATTTTCTCTAGATTCTCTGGAGCAATAAGTATTTGATGATAACTAGTATATCCATCTAAAGAACAAAAATATTTGTGCTAAGCTAGCCTATCAAAAATCTAGTCCTTAAAGGGTAAAGGGATGTGGTCATTCCTGGTGGCCGAATTTAATTTTTGATATTCTATGCAGATTTGCCATCCGGTGACTTGTCTTGTTGATATTAATTCATTATTCTCATTTGTCACAATAGTCACACCTCATTTCTTAAAAACACAGTGAATTAAACTCACCCAAGCACTGTCTGAAATAAGATATATTATTCTCGTATCTAACCATTTTAAAATCTCTTTCTTAACAACTTCTTTCATCATCGAGTTTAATCTCCTTTGAGGATCAGCTTTTGGTTCATGATGTTCTTCCAATAAAATTCTATGCATACAAATCCAAGAACTGATTCCTTTAATATCAATTAATGTCCATCCAAAGGCTTTTTTATATCTTCTTAAAGTTTCTAACAACTTTTGTACTTGTGTGTCAGTTAATTCTGAGGATACGATAACAAGTAATGTGGATAAATCTCCTAAAAAGACATATTTTAATTGTGTATGAAGTGTTTTCATTTCTAGTTAGGAGGTTTCTCAATCGATGAAATCAAATTTGTATTATTATCTGTAGGATTTAACAATTCAAATTGTTCCTGAACATAATCCAATTCTTCATTTCTTACTTCCATAGACTCATCTTGAATTATATCCTCATCCTCATACTCCAAATATTCTTCTATAGTTTTCTTCTTAAATGTCTTCATGAAATATTCATTATTTAAATAGTCATTAATATTCATTCTGAAGTATTCATCATCTCTTCCTTTTGTTGGATATCTCGTTGATTTTCCCATATTAAATGTACCTTTTTGATCACTAACTCTCATTGTCAATTTTCCTTTCTACACATCTATTAAAGCTCTTATAGTAGCAAGAAATAATCTTCCTAAAATGATATGAATTTCTTTATCTTCCTCCATATCTAACATAATAAAATTCACAGGAAAAATAAATTTATCAACCTTTACAAAACATCTTCTATAGCTCCTCCTTAGCATAGGTAATTGATTTTGAATTAAACAAAATATAGTTGTGTAAAATTTATATAAGTATAGGCAATTAATAATGGGATTCTACGCAAGTATATGTATCGTTATCAAGTAATAAAGGACTTTCTATTTAAACCCCAAATATCGATCCCACAGGGAAGGTTTAAATTTGAAATGATAATTTACTACGAAATTCACAGAAAATTAAAACAAAATTACTATCACTAATTTTGAATGTTGAAATATTAACAAAATTAAATTACTTAACTATTAACAAAACTAAAATGTAAAGTTTAAACAGTAACTACTAAACAATTAAACTATGTTTATGTAATAAAGATTTCTTATGTGAAAAAGAATCTTTCCCACTATAATGAGGTTTTGGTGAAATGAGATGAGATAAATGGTTATAATTTGTATTGTGCCAGATAAGAACAGTTTTAATTCTCTACCCTCATACAGTGTTATAGAAAATCATTGGCTAATCCCACGTTTAGTCTCTAAATCCGTGGCTAGGCTAGGAGGATATTGACTCCCACTCTAGAGCTCTCACTTTCCTTCAGCTGAAGGCTAACTCTCGCTTTAGTTTTTAAACACTAAGATTGAATTAGGGATTTTAGTTTGTCACTCTAAAGATTCTCCAATTTTACACCCAACAAAGTATATTTTCTTATGTATTTGCACGTATTTCCATGAACGAATTTCTCCTTCATGGAATCAAATGTGATCCTCACTCTGTGGTAGAACTCATACTCCATTTCCTGGATCATATATTTCATAACATATTTTAACAATTCAATCGATCAGATCGAAAAGTAAATTATGTTTGGAGTTGCAAAATCATCACAATTTATTTTATATTTTAATATTGACACATACATATTATCTCTTCATTTCACCATATCTCAGAGTAAGGAGAAAGATAAAGGAAACTACTCAAACTTCATGAGAAAGATACAACAAAACACAAGTTTCATATATAAAAGAAAGTTTATACAACATTAATAAACAAACAACACTTATCTGAAACTCTTTCTCAAAGCAAATTCCTTGTAGCCTTTCCTATGAATTGTAGGAAGACGAAATCTCTTACTTTTCTCCTTCTTCAACACTCTTAGAGAAAGATTGACACTTAATCTCACCACAAAACTCTAAATTATAAGAACAATGGACTCTAAATGGTTGTTGAATAAAGATGGAGAAGTGTATGGTGTGTACGAAGTTGAATTGGGATGATGAGAGTCCAGGAGTCCCCCTTTTCTGGTCAATTTCGACCCCATATAGAGCCTAAAGTTGGTTCCCTAATAGGTGCCTCCGAAATCTCTTCAAAAAAGCGTCCAAATTCATCGAATCTTCTAGAAACTGTGGCTAAACCGAAATTGGCACTGACGGTGCCAGTGTTCATTTAATTACTGTGCTTCTCTCTGTCAAACAACGCCGTCGGCGCTGCTTTGGCACCGTCGGCACTGAGTAAAATTCACCATCTGTTCTATTGTTCTGCTCCGTCGGCGCTGAGTATTTCTCATAAACGCTGTTTCGACTCTGAATTCCATTCTTTTTGCTTTGTTTTTGCTTTAAGTCCTAAAAATCAATAACCTACAAGAAAAATATAAAAATACCTTCCATTAAAGTGCAATATCACCAAAAATAAGTATAAAATATGGGTCTAAAAATACATATTCCATTAAAGTGCAATATCACAAAAAATAAGTATAAAATATGGGTCTAAAAATGCATATATTTTTGTGTATCAAAATCCCCCAAACTTACATTTTACTTGTCCTCAAGTAACTTCTCTACTAAATAAAAATATGACTTATGGTAAATAATTGAACTTTTAGATTTCCATATTTTAGTCTACTAAACATAATAGTATAAGCTAAGAAAAATTCAAAATAACTCTAGTTAATACTAAAGGTATAAGAATATCCAGTAACCAAGTCCAAGATTTCTGATTCTCTATTTTTTTCAAGAAAAATTACAAATTGTCATATTAAAGTCACTTAGAATATTCATATGAAAAAGAACTTCATAAAATTTTACTATTAAATAAGCTAACATTCAAATAAAAGTTTAGAAAATGTGGCCAAGTCATCTTACTTAAGTTGATTCAAGTGAAGCCAATTTTTAATTAGACATCTCCTCAAGCTTCTCCCCACATCTTTCTTTTCTTTTTCTTTTGTTTTCAGGATCATTTTCATTCCTTTTTCTTTTCTTTTTCTTATGTAAGGATTACTATATCTGGATAGCCTTTGATGATTTTGAACTTCACTATCCTCTTCTTAAAGTTATGAACATTTTACATTCCTTCACTTAACAAATTTATATTAACTTAAAGATTTCATAAAGTTTAATTATTTTCTTCTTACATGAATCTCTAAGATTTTTAATACTTCAAAAATATAAATTTCGTTACTTAAAATAGAAAAACATAGTCCTATTTTCTCATACCAAATACCATACTCTCTAAAATTAACCATTATTATTGAAAATTTTTACTTAAGTTTACTGTATATTTAGAAACTTAAATATAGTTATCTAAAGTTAACCCCTAATACCAAAGGTCAAGTTAAACTTAAAATTTTCAAAATATAGTTAAATGAGGACAAATAAAATTAAGTTTCTTTCTTTTAAAAAGTAATTTTTCTTTCTCCCCCAAACTTAAATTTATAAAAGTTTTAGCATGAAGAACTTTAAAAATAAAGGGTGAAAGAAAACATTAAATTCATAAAGAAAAGACATGCCTGTTGAAGGTTCTAATTTTTGAAACTAAATTCTGAAATACTACAGGTGCAAATATGAAAAACCTACAAGACTAAAACTTTAAATAGTCCATAACACATATAAAATTTGCTGAGAAATAGCTATTACAATATATTTAACAAGATGCTGAAACTAATAACAGAATAAACTGAATTTCAGGAATGAAAACAGTTTTACAAACTACAGTTTCACAACATAACATAACAACAAAACAGAGTCTCACAATCTAAAAAACAGTCTCAACAATATAACCAAAATAAATAACAAAATAATAAAGTATAATCTAACATACACTAAAATAAAGATCACCAGTCATCATCTTCTTCTCATCTACATCCAAATTTTATTGCTGNTAAAATTTTAAAAATATAGTTAAATGAGGACAAATAAAATTAAGTTTCTTTCTTTTAAAAAGTAATTTTCCTTTCTCCCCCAAACTTAAATTTATAAAAGATTTAGCATGAAGAACTTTTAAAATAAAGGGTGAAAAAAATATTAAATACATAAAGAAAAGACATACCTAATGAATGTTCTAATTTTTGAAACTAAATTCTGAAATACTGTAGGTGCTAATATGAAAAAGCTACAAGAATAAAACATTAAATAGTCCATAATACATATAAAATTTGCTGAGAAATAGCTATTACAATACATTTAACAAAATGCTAAAATAAATAATAGACTAAACTGAATTTCATAAATGAAAACAGTTTTACAAGCTATAATTTCACAACATAACATAACAACAAAACAGAGTCTCACAATCTAACAAACAGTCTCAACAATATAACCAATACAAATAACAAAATAAAAAAGTACAATCTAACATACACTAAAATAAACATCACCAGTCATCATCTTCTTCTCATCTACATCCAAATTCTGCTGCTGATATGGAGTATAAACAGGGTGAGTAGGAAACTGAACTGAATGATCACCCCTCAGGTATCTCACCATTGCATCATTATACGCAGCATCATATTCAAACTTTTGTCGTATTAAATCATCAGTGTGAGCATTTTTGGCATCCATGTTTTGCAACTTATGATCCATCCTCAAAATATCTCCCTGCTGAATCATCATCTGGTCCAATAGTTCTCGAAGAGTAGGGTCACTGGAAGTAGGGGTCCTCGAAGTAGAGAGAATATCTTTGGTCTTACTTCCTGACCTCAAATCAACATGAGATTCATAAGTCTTTATGTTTGCAGGCCCAATAGGGCTTTGAGGCTCAATCCTCTCCTCATTTGGTCTAAACTCAACTCCTGCCTATTCATAGAGTGTGTAAATAAGTGCAGGGTGTGCCAAATCACCAGTGTTCTCTCCCCGAGCAATAGATCGAGTGTTCATATAAATAATAGAGCCTACATTTATCTCCATCACTTGCTGAATACAGAAGTTCAGGATGGCTCTATCCTTGGTCACCTCACTATGATGATTTGTCGGTATCATTCTTCCAGAAATAAAGTAGTGTCAGGCCTTAGATATTAAATTAAGCATAAAAATAGGAAAGTTTACCTTAACACCATTTTTGACTTTCCAGGTTCCTTTTCTATCAGTCCGAAAAGAAATAACCTCATCCAAAGCCTCATTCGTTGCAGAAAACAATTTATACTGGCATCTATAAATATCTTCCAACTGTTAAAATTCATTAATTTTTCTTAGAGTAAACTCCACCTTTTTTTCCACGAAGAAAAACAAAATCATCAGAAGCCTCCCAAGAGTTGGCATAGAATTCCATAACTACACAAATAATCGCATCGGTAGTAAAATAACAAAAATTTTCCCACTGCCTAGTAATGATTAATTGTTCGACTTCTCCTCCCGGATTTTTAAAACCACGATCCGAAATCACTTTTTTTTGCTCAAGTATACTATTGAATGAAGAACTAGCCCTGAAGCTGACAAATTTTTGCTCGTCATAATCTATTTTTCTTTTTCCCTTGCTCGTTCTTGGGGCCATTGGAAATCTAAGAAAAATTTAATAAAAATCCGAATAACTTCCCAAAATTTTAAAAATCACAATGTAAAATAGTTTAAACTTAAATACACTAAGTAAGAGTTCTTCATAAAGGATTTTCTCAAAATCTCTCTAAGAAATTCCAAAATTTTCGGATCTCGGCAATGTGAGATAAATCCTTGGTGAAAATTAAAAAAATTTAGTTTAAAGTGTAACTCTTACCTAGAGAAGATGAAATTCAAAGTTCCTTTGCCTCTAAATTGCGTCAAATTCGACCAAAATCAAGACCTAGGTGCAAAAACTGAAGTTTGAAGGTGACTCAAAGGGTAAAAAAGGAGGTTTATGGTGAAAATTGCAAATTTTATGGGTTAAATGTTGTTCTCGGGTCGAAGGCGCCGTCAGCACTGAAGGCCCAAAATTTCAATTTTTTTATTTTTTAAAAATTTCAATTTCCTTTCAGTTTACTCCAAATTTTTAAATATTTTTGCACACAAATTTTATCTAACAATAATTCATAAACAAATATTTCATAAATAATCATTTTCACGAACAACAACAAACTAACTTTTATATATGAAAATATACTTTCCACAAATACATTTTTCTAATCACACATTCAAATATATTAAGCAAACTAATTATAAATCAGCGTCGAAATCAAACCACAACACTAAACACTGACACAAAACTGTACACATAATCAAAGTTTAGAATTCTAAAGCAAACCAAACCAAACCAAATCAAATCCACACATTCATATTAAATACATAAAAATTTTAAACTAGTAGAGAGTCCAAATTATTCAGTCATTCTGCCTCATCTTTAGTGTTTTTACCTCCTCTAATATCTCCCTTTGATTGGTAATGAACGTACATATTATAGAAGGATCGGTATCAGAATGATCTATTGAATTTTCTTCGATCCAACCTTTTTCTTTGAACATCCAAACTAATCCTGCTTCAAAAGTTCCAGTATGATCAAAATTAACCTTCATCCTTGAATTTAGATGATCAAAAAGTTATTTAAGATCTCCCACTGTATTCATAATACTCTGAAGTTCTCTTTTAATTTTCTTCAATTTCTTTTCCAAAACAAGTGAACTTCTAACTGTTGGTGGCATCATTGGAGTTGAAGCATGTGATGAATGATCTAAGATAGCATCTAATGCTTCATTCCCATTCCCAATATAATTATCATCAACAGGAATCATGGGCTCCCAAGGCAATAAAGTTTTTTCCCAACTTTCATATGGAACTTGAGATTGACTACAAAGTAGGAAAATTGTGGAAGGATGCTCCAGTCCATAAATTGGCCTATTCATAATAATACCCATGACAAATTTAAATATGATAGATCTTATATCAATGGGTTTTTTCATTTGAATGCAATAATTCAAAATAGCACTTTCTTTGGTGACTCTACTAATCTTCATGGTAGGAAGTAATTTTGCAGAAATGAAGAAATGCCACTGCTTCAAAATTAGATTAAGTGATGAAGCAGGGAAACTAACATATACCTCATCTCGTATTTCCCACATATCACTTTCATCCGTCAGAAAATTATAGACAACTTGCATCAAATCTCTTATTGGAATAAAATTTGTATAATGACAGATTGGAACATTTTCTATCATATACAACTCATTTATTCTCGCAGGAGTAAATGGTACAGCCTTACCTCATATGAAGATAACTCCTTGGGTAATTCCATGTAAATTTACATAAAACTCCTTCACCACTGGTACAAAAACTACAGCGGTAGTGTAGCACAGAACTTCCCATCATCTTTGTAAAGTGATTTTATCAGTTGAAGAATTTGGAATAATTAATCCATGATTGGCAAAACCTCTCTCCTTGATCTATCTCTTCTTCATAATGATTTTATCATATAATCTCTACGCTTCAGAACTGATAAACTTTCTTCTATTGAAAACTCCATATATTGAAGTATTTCTGGAACTGAAAGCCATGGAATTCAAAAATAGGAAGTTTCTAGTCATCCAAGGCAGTTTTTAGGACTTTAAAAGCACCTCCCGGTGGTTATAATGGAGAGAAATCCCGCTAAAGTTCACCAAAATTCATCCTGAACCATCAAATTGTTCTCGGCGCCGTCAGCGCTCCCGAATGGTGTTGTAGGCACTATGGTTTGTTTACTTGGGCGTCGTCAGTGTCAATGGCCAAAAATTGCGACTTTCATTTTTTTTGTTCAATTTGATTACAAATTTTCTTCCAATACCAATATTTGACTTAATTTATAATATATTAAATTGTGTATGATTATTATCTACTAATATATAAAATACTTATCAAACAAAATAGTAATACATAGATATATATGGGTTGCCTCCTAAGAAGTGCTTGGTTTAACGTCTTCAGCCCAACATACCATTTGTTTAGTTGGGCTGACTTAACATTAAAACTTCTTTAAATTGAGGTATGTGCCCTTCATAGTAATGTTTCAAATGATGCTCATTAACTTTAAATATCTTTCCAGTGTTAGGATCTTTAATAACAACAGTTCCATAATGATAGACTTTAATCACTTTAAATGGTCCTAACCATCAGGATTTCAGTTTTCATAGAAATAATCTCAATCTTGTATTATATAATAGAACTTCTTGTCCATGTTCAAACTTCTTCTTAACAATTTTCCGATCATACAATATTTTCATTTCCTCTTGATAGATTTTTGCATTATCACATGCTTCATTTCTAATCTCCTCAACTTCATTGAGTTGCAATAATCTTTTCTCAGCAGCATCTTTTAGAATAAAATTAAATTCCTTTAATAGCACAGAATGCTTTATGCTCTAATTCTACTGGTAAGTGACATGTTTTTTTCAAAAATAAGTCTATATGTGGACATTCCTAAAGGAGTCTTATAAGTAGTTCTATATACCCATAATGCAGTATCTAATCTAGAAGACCAATCCAATTTATAATGATTTACAGCTTTTTCTAGAATTCATTTAATTTCATGATTTGATTTCTCTGATACACCACTAGTCTGAGGATGATAAGCAGTAGGGAATCTATGCTTAGTATCATATTTTCTAATCAATTGTTCGATTCTCTTATTCCTAAAATGAGATTCTCCATCAGTAATAATTACTCTTGACATTCCATATCTTGTAAAAATATTTTTAATTAAAAATTTGAAACACTCTGAGCATCATATTTAGGCACAACAGTAGCTTCAATCCATTTGGACATATAATCAACAACAAGTAATATATATAAGTTCCCAAATGAAGGCATAAATGGTCCCATAAAATCTAATCCCCACACATCAAAATTTCAACTTCTAATGTGTAATTTAAGGTATTTCATTTCTTGTAGAAATATTTTCTACTCGTTGACATCGATCGCATGTTTTAATATATTCTTAACATCTCTAAAAAGAGTAGGCCAGTAAAATCCAGCTTGCAAAATCTTATATGCAGTTTTATTTGTTCCAAAATTTTCTCCATATTCAGAATCATGACATCTTTCAATTATCTGTTTAGTTTCTTTATAAGGCACACACCTTCTAATTATTAAATCTTTATATTGTTTATATAAATATGGGTCATCCCAAAAATAGAATTTTGAATCATATTAATTTTTTTTTAATTGTGGATTTTTGATATCTGGTGGTAGAATATCACTTACAATATAATTTACTATATCAGTATACCACAGTACATCCATTTCATCAATATTATATAATTGTTCACCAGGGAAATTTTCTACAATTTCATTTGCAAAATTAGTTAATATTTCTATTTCTATTCTAGACAAATGATTAGCATTTTGATTATCATTTGTCTTTCTATCAACTACAGTAAAATCAAACTCTTGCAATAGAAGTATACATTTAATTAATCTTGGTTTAACATCCTTCTTTAGCATCAAGTATTTAATAACAGAATGATCTGTATGCACAATACATTTAGTTCCAATTAAGTAAGGTCTAAATTTATCAAAGCCATAAACAATAACTAATAACTCTCTTTCAGTAGTAGTATAATTCATTTGAGCATCATTTAGAGCTTTACTAGAATAATATATCACTTTAAAAACTGTGTTGTGTCTTTGTCCTAAAACAGCCCCAATAGCATAATCACTAGCATCGCACATTCTTTCAAATGGTTTCTCCCAATCAGGTGGAACTATTATAGGTGCAGTGAATAATTTTTCTTTCATTAATTCAAATGCCTTTATGTATTCTTCATTAAAATCAAATTTTGTATCTTTTTCTAAAAGTTGGCATAATGGCTTGGTTATTTTTGAAAAAAAATTTATGTAGCGTCTGTAGAAACCATCATGTTCTAGAAAACTTCTTACCCCTTGAAAATTAGTAGGAGGTGGTAATTTTTTAATAACTTAAATTTTTGCATGATCTACTTCCATACAATTTTTAGTAATCTTATGTCCAAGTACAATACCTCCTACAACCATAAATTGACATTTTTCCCAATTTAATACTAGGTTGATTCTTTCACAAATTTTCAGAACTTTTTCTAAATTATTTAAACATAATTCAAACAAAGTTCCAAATATAGAAAAATCATCCATAAACACTTGTTTTCCATCTCTATAAATTTGCTAAAAATTGATATCATACATCTTTGAAATGTTGCATGTGCATTGCATAGTCCAAAAGTTATTCTACAAAAAGCAAATGTTCCATATGGGCTAGTAAATGTTGTTTTCTCTTGATCCTCTGGAGCAATTGGAGTTTGGTGATAACCAATATATCCATTTAAAAAGCAATAATATTTGTTCCTAGACAATCTAACTAACATTTGGTCTAGAAAGGGTAAAGGAAAGTAATCTTTCTTGGTAGCCATATTTAATTTTCTATAGTCAATACAAATTCACCAACCAGTAACTTGTCTTACTAGAATTAATTCATTTTTCTCATTTTCTTCAACAATCACTCCTCCTTTCTTCGGAACATAGTGAATTGGACTTACCCAATCACTGTCCGAAATAGGAGATATAATTTCAGCATCTAGCCATTTGAAAATTTCTTTTTAACAACTTCTTTCATTATTGGGTTTAATCTCCTATGAGGATTAGCTTTAGGTTTGTATTGTTCATCCAATAGAATTCTGTGCATACAAATAGAATGACTAATTCCTTTAATATCTGCTAAAGACCATCTAAAATCCTTTTGATATCTTTTCAACATCTCTATTAATTTTTGTTCTTAAATTTCAGTTAACTTGAAAGATACAATAACAAGAAATGTAGATGACTCTCCTAAAAATACATATTGTAATTGGGAAGGTAAGATCTTCAGCTCAAGTTCAGGTGGTTTAATACTTGAAGGATTAAGATTTTTATTATCATTTTCCAACAAGTTTAAGGTTTAAAATTTTCCTTCAATATAATCCAAATCTTCTTCATTTATTTCGTCCTTATTCTAAAAAAATTCTCCTTGCTTTAATTTGTCTTCAAACTCATTCTTAAACTGCTCATTACTCAGATAATCAACTACTTCCATCCTGAAACATTCATTATCTTTTTCAATTGCAGAATATTTCATAGCTTTTGTTATATTAAATGTTACTCTTGATCATTAACTCTCATTATTAATTCTCCTTTTTGCACATCTATCACATCACTCCTTGTTGCAATAAATGGTCTCCCCAAAATAATAGGAATCTCTTTATCTTCCTTCATATCCAATACTATAAAGTCTACAAAGAAAATAAATTTATCCACTTTACTAATACATCTTCTATAACTCCTTTTGGATAAGTTATTGTAGCTAACTGAAGAGTTATAGTAGCAAGGGAAATTTCTCTCAAATCTAAATGTTGAAAGATCGATAAAGATATAAGATTGATACTCGCTCCTAAATCACCTAAAGCTTTTCCAAAAAACTTTTCACTAATAGCACAAGGTATAGTAAAACTATCTATTGACCTCACTTTTGGTTGAGCTTCAGTTTTTCCTCTTTAGTAGCCTAAGGTCTAGCCATAAGACTTTCTTATTGATTATTCTTAGAAAACTAGACAAGGAACCCTCACCATTAGAAATTTCAAACTCTTATTTACTCAATTTGAAGTTCCACATGTTGGTCCTAACCTCTAGCACTTAGTCACTATGGGGGAAACTCAAGTTGAGTCACCCTTAGGACTGCTGGACCTTCGGGTTGACCCTGGGTGTTGGTCTAGGGCTAAGGCACTTGTTTGCACTAACAATCACTCATTACCCTAAACCCAGAACTTGTAGGCCTTGGTCCATTGATACTTTTTGGAGACTCCTGTAGGTGGTTCCCTAAACCCATTAGCCCTAGGCTAGGGTTTAGCTAAGACCACTACATAGAGGACCCAAAATGGGGTTTCTATTGGTCCATGGTTTATTAATGGTGGTTGGTACTCCAACTCTACTAAGATACCCAACCTAGCCTTTTGCCCCCAAAATTCCACAAATTACCCAAGTACCCTTGAGACCCCAAATTTGGCCAAAATCTCTAAATCTAGCCAAAATACCCAAACTAGTTCAAAAATCATTTCAAACACATTGAAAACACCCAAATTACCCAAAATTCCCAAATTGGCCAAATTACCAAAATACCCCTCCTTACCCCAAAATTCCAAAAATTCCAAAAAAAAATCTCAAAAAATCCCAAAACCTCCCAAATATTCCCAATTTCATTTTCCTGAACTATCACATGACCCAATTTGGCCAATTTAGCAATCTTTGATCAAAACCCCCAAATTTGCATTTAAAGGCCCAATTTTCCCCAAATTCAACTCAAATGTCCATCAATTTGATCTCAATTGACCCCAATTTCAATCCTAAACCTAAATTAACTTTTGATACGGCAAACTAGACCAAATCCAAGCTTAATTAGCTCATTATTTGAGCTCAATTTTGGCATAGGTCAAACCCCTAATTTTGATCACATTACCTAATCTCACCAAATTGAACCCATAACCTAGTCAATTGACTCCAATTAATGTTAAAAAATCTTTATAACATTCCTACACATCAAAATCAACCATCAATTGGCCTTGGTAAAGCCTCAAATCCATTTGATTTTGGCCTAAATCCAAAATTCTCAAATTTAGCCCCAAATTGGTAATTCCACAAATTTCACCCAATTGATTGCCTTAACCTCCAAATTGGCATTCAATTCATGTTGAAAACTCAAATTTTATCTAATTTGATTGCCTTAACTCCCAAATTGGCATCCATATCATGTTGAAAACTCTTCATGGGGTCCCTATTGACCATTTACAACAATCAATTCGAAATTATCCCAAGGCTAGCCCAAGCTAGACCCAAGCCTAGACCAACATAATCGAATTGACTAAAATTCAAAATTCCCTCAAATTGATCCTTCAATTGAATTCAAAACCACTTCCACCCTTCACCAAAGTTGGTCATTATGATCATCTATACCAAATGAAATATTTATTTGGGCCTATTGATATGGCTAGCCTAGACCAAACCCAAGACTTGGTCATTTGCATCCACTTGGACCCATGCACTAAATGTGACCCAACCACCCTATAACAACCAAATTAACTCCACCTCAGCCATTAGTTTGCCTCTAAGACTGAGCCAAAACCCATCTAACCACCTAAACTAATCCATGGACCAAATTTCACCCAAATTAAGGGATCTTATTCCCCAAAATACACATGCTTAAGATATCCTTGCCAAATCAAAACACATTTGCATTAAATTGTTGTGATAGATTCCTCCGGATGCCCTGAGCACCTAGCCACCTCCCCTTGGCAGGCCGGCCGACCAGCCTAGTGACCGAAAAATGGCCAAACCGAAAGCCACCCCAATGGATCTTCACCCAAACCAAACCTAAAGGCCAGCTCAGTCAAATTGAATTGTAGAGCTCCTCTGCCCTCCACCTAAGCACCACATTACACCTCTTAATTGGCCATGACAGCCACCATAACCCCATTTTTATAAAAGGCCACCTCCATGGCCGTTGAATTACGTGCTAAAAATTTCTTAGAGAGACCTCTCCAAATTGACCACAGAGCTTCCCTAAGATCCCCTCAGTGCATTCCAACTGTTTTCCCTCACCAATTTCCACAGCCGGAGTTCAATTTTGAGCTTGAAATCTTGTCGGAAACTAGGACAGAGCTCATTACACTTCCACACTCCATCAAACTCAAATTAACTCTACCCACACCTTCACAATAGTGAAACAAGCCAAAGCCCCATAAAATCCCCCTTCCACAGAGCCTCTACCATAGCTCTAGACCAACACCCGAATTCGGTCGTGATCAAATTCATATCTAGGCCTTGCACCCCAGTAAGCGGCTTAATCCCTAGCCTCCTTTGACCCTAACGAACGTGCCAAGACCCTCTGATTGAAGCTTCACTCCTCAGAGCAAAGGTATAAAACTTCTTTCCCTCCCGAGCCTATTTTAATTTTCCATTTAATTAGGCTTAATTTAATTGCATGTTTACCAAATGGATGTGTTCGTCTCACTTAGACGAGTTCATAAGATCAAACCTTAAGCAATTTGGTTGAGTCTAAGCTGAGATCTTAGGGTTTTAGTGTGGACGGTCACGAGCTCATTCTATCGGGGACGATGACGGGGAGCCGTTTGATCAAGCGTGTATCGAGTGGATGGCCAAGATGAAGTCGGACAGTGCTTCTTTACACGAACAGCGGGACGTGTGGCTGCTGGCGTGGACGGGAACGTCAAATGGGAGCGCGCCGCGTGGAGCTTTGGAGCCGCCGTAGGTTGACGGTGCGCTGCGTGGATAAGTGGAAAAATAGGACTTTTTCTATTTATTTAAACTCTCTTAACTTCAAAAATCCATAACTTTGTGTAGAAAAATCACAAAAATAAAATAAAAATACCCTCTTGCTTAGTGAATAGAGGATAATAATGTGGAAATAAGTCCATGTGATGCATATTTTATTTTTAATTAATTAAATACTGATTTAAATCTTTTGATTCTCATGCACATAGACTTCTCATCATAGCTTGAATTTTTGGCATATTGTAGCCTCTGTCAAGAAAAACGTTCTCTGATTTTTCTAAAGTCAGAGGAGGTCTCTAGACAGAGGAACATATTTTTTAAGTTTATGTGCATTATTTGCTTAAAATAATCATAGAAATTAGCATGTTAATTAGAAAATTCCAAGAACATTTTGAAAGATCCACCATGACCAGAGGAGCTTTTAGAAATAATTTCATGGGTCAAGTCATTTAAAATGTACTAAATTTTCATAAGCTCTAAATCATTAAGGAAACTAATTTTGAAAGATATAAACATTTAAATGACTTGATTTTTAATCTCCACTGTTATTTGTGATCCAAAAAACTCACCCTAAAAATTTCAAAACATTTTGAGTTCATTTGATAACTTAACTTGATTTTTAAAGATAAACATCATTTTTACCATTTAAATGATTTTTAAAAATCAAAATATAACTCAAAATTTTATAAAACATGGTTTTTTAAGTTTTCTGTGATCAGGGGTATTTTCTAAGAATAAAATGATATTTAAAATAAAAACTTCTTTTTTAGCCTATTTTTAATATTTAAATAATTAAAAATCCCTAAAAATCACAAAAAAAATAAAACTCATGGAAATATTCTAAATTGCTTCCTAATCATTTAGGAACAGTTAGAATATTTTTCCTAGTTTTCTAAATAAAGATATTGAATTTCAAAGTTTAAAAATAATTTTTAAAAAGCTAAAAATGAGTTTTCACTAAAATAATTCCAATAAATCAAGTAAAATTTTTAAAAAATATAAAATCTTCCTCTCTGAGCACTCTGACCTCAGGGAGACTTTTGAAAAATACAAAACTTGATTTTCCCCATTTAAAATATTTTATACTCAATAAATACCCCATAACTTAAAATAATTCTTAAAATTCAAATGAAATTCTAAAAATCATGAAATTTGGTCCAACGGCTTCCATAGCCCAGGTCTACCTCTAGTAAAAATTTTAAGGGGTTAAAAGTTACCTTATTCAAGTTAGGAATTTTTCTTTGGAAAATCCTATTTTTGAATAAAAATAATTATATAAATAAATTAAATTTTGAAAAATCACATTTTCTCCTTTGATGTCTTAATTGACCCATGANTAACGAACGACGAAGCAAAAAATAAAACGAGAAAAATCATACCAAAAAAGAACAACATAGCGGAACACGCAGATTTATATGGTTCGACAAATTGTCTACGTCCACGGAGTTGCAGAGAATTTTACTACTTGAGGACTTTACATCAGTCGATCACCTCGACTTACAAGAGTAATCTCTCACTCTTCGTTGTTCTCTCTCTTCTTCTCTCTCTATACCGAGATACACTAAAGAAAACTCTACACCGAGATACACCGAAGAAGACAAATTTACAAGAGAAATAAACCCAATTTCTCTTTTGCNATGTTCTTCTCTCTCTATACCGAGATACACCAAAAAAAACTCTACACCGAGATACACTGAAGAAAACAAATTTACAAGAGAAATAATCCCAATTTCTCTTTTGCCACAAGCCAACAAGAAGCAGCCTAGGGAGAACAATCTTTTTTTTCCTTCCGCCGCAAGGAACTGTCATTTGTGAAGAGGTGTGACTCTCCAAAGCAAAGTAACCGCCCAAGCATTGTGGACTGGGCTCCACCATTTCTAAATTTAAAGGGATATGAAACTTTTCTCATCTAAGTTTTCTTTCATTTGACTATAGCTCTTACAATGAATTTAAAGGTAATATTAATTTTGAACCTACTCCCATTACTAAAACATGCTATGAGGCAATACTAATTGAAAACTTTCCATCAGTCAGATTCAACTTTCCTATAGAGGAAATTTTCGTAAGAACCCCACTAATAGTATGAGGATTGTGATAGCACATTTCAAGGTAGTGTTCTTATATTTTTGCCTTCTAACCATATGATGTCAATGATTCTGTCCAACTTTACAATTGTCATACTACCAAATATTTATAGCCAGTACTTCAAATATTTGGAACAATTTATTATTATAAAAACACACTAATAGATGAACTGAACATTAAGGAGTCTATTAGCTTTTTCAAAAGTCTGAGGTTAAATTACATTTGACTCCAAGGCTTGTTTGATTCAATGTAAGTTACATATCGTTTCATCTCAATAACAAATTTATTTGAAAAACATATTTATCCTTAAATTGTAATGTTTTATTTAAACATATAAAATAAATAAAATTTAATTATTTTATTTATTTAAATACTGATTGATTAAATTATAAGTTTTGTTTTTACTGTTAATACTATTTAAAATATCTCAAAATAAAAGATAACATAGATGAAGTTATCTTCCATTATGAACTATATCAATATTAAATAAAAAATAATTAAATTAAAAAACTACAAAAGCATTAATAGTTTAAATAAAGCCTCATGCTTCTTCCTAAAGTTCAACATAGTTATAGACTAGCACTCATATCAAAGATAACTTCTTACATTGGCGGCCTCTCATTTTTGAGAAATTATTTCATGTCTGTGTGTTTGGATAATGATGATGATCTGATCACATGAAATGAACGATAATCTGGTCGGATCCTCACCGTTATCCAGATGTGTGACATATAAATATTTTTCCGTGAAAACTGCTTCTAGATCTTCAATAATTTCTTCTAGTTGTAATTTTAAAATCACTTAATGAATTATTAAAAAAAAATTGGTGGACCTAAACAAAAGCAAAGTTTAAGGAAAGTCGAAAGCAATGGCGAGGAGANTTGCCACAAGCCAACAAGAAGAAGCCTAGGGAGAACAATCTTTTTTTTCCTTTTGCCGCAAGGAACTGTCATTTGTGAAGAGGTGTGACTCTCCAAAGCAAAGTAACCGCCCAAGCATTGTGGACTGGGCTCCACCATTTCTAACTTTAAAGGGATATGAAACTTTTCTCATCTAAGTTTTCTTTCATTTGACTATAGCTCTTCCAATGAATTTAAAGGTAATATTAATTTTGAACCTACTCCCATTACTAAAACATGCTACGAGGCAATACTAATTGAAAACTTTCCATCAGTTAGATCCAACTTTCTTATAGAGGAAATTTTTGTAAGAATCCCACTAATAATATAAGGATTGTGAGAGCACATTTCAAGGTAGTGTTTTTATATTTTTGCCTTCTAACCATATGATGTCAATGATTCTGTCCAACTTTACAATTGTCATACTACCAAATATTTATAGCTAGTACTTCAAATATTTGGAACAATTTATTGTTATAAAAACACACTAATAGATGAACTGAACATTAAGGAGTCTATTAGCTTTTTTAAAAGTCTGAGGCTAAATTACATTCGACTCCAAGGCTTGTTTGATTCAATGTAAGTTACATATCGTTTCATCTAAATAACAAATTTATTTGAATAACACATTTATCCTTAGATTGTAATGTTTTATTTAAAAATAAAAAATAAATAAAATTTAATTATTTTATTTATTTAAATACAGATTGATTAAATTATAAGTTTTGTTTTTACTGTTAATACTATTTAAAATATCTCAAAATAAAAGATAACATAGATGAAGTTATCTTCCATTATAAACTATATCAATATTAAATAAAAAATAATTAAATTAAAAAACTTCGAAAGCATTAATAGTTTAAATAAAGCCTCATGCTTCTTCCTAAAGTTCAACATAGTTATAGACTAGCACATATCAAAGATAACTTCTTACATTGGCGGCCTCTCATTTTGGAGAAATTATTTCATGTCTGTGTGTTTGGATAATGATGATGATCTGATCACATGAAAGGAATGATAATCTGGTCGGATCCTCACCGTTATCCAGATGTGTGACATATAAATATTTTTCCGTGAAAACTGCTTCTAGATCTTCAATAATTTCTTATAGTTGTAATTCCAAAATCACTCAATGCATTATTAAAAAAAAATTGGTGGACCTAAACAAAAGCAAAGTTTAAGGAAAGTCGAAAGCAATGGTGAGGAGAAATAAGACAAACTTTAGGATTATGAAGAGGATTTTAGACTTTAATAATCTGTGCCTTTCTAGAATAATATATTGTAAACCCTGGTGATTTAGTGTCATATCCATTGTTAAAGCTCATGACCCCACAATGAAAAACTACATTTTCAACTTTTATATCAAAGGTAAGTGAGTGCAATTAATGTGGTTCAAGATTATGAAAAATGGTTATGACACTAAATCACCAGAAAGAGATGCTTAAATTTTATAATTAGTTTGATTTGTGTTGAATTGGATAACGAAATAAATAAAAATTTATTTTAATTAGCTGTAAATGATATAATAATCATGAGGAAATACAAACATAAAAAATAAAATATAAATATAACCACAAATAGTAACTTCAATTATTAAATTTTTAAACTACTTCAAAATTTAAATTACTAACCTCTTTTTAGTAGCCATAGGCAAAATATAAAGGTTTTTTTTGAAATCTTGTAGTCCATTCTTCTTTAAATTTGATCATTTGAAGCTAAAATAAAAAAAATAGTAATAATAATTAGATAGTGAAGCTCTGTTTCATCACAGTGAACACCGACTCTTGAATTTTCTTTCATTTGATAAAGCAACATCTCCCGAAATTGTTTCAACAGAAGAGTAATTTTTCACCATTTTAGATCCCATATGACAATGTTCATAATATCCATTCCAAAACATGACTTTTAAAAGCTTAAAATGAGCCCTTAAACAGATAATTTTTTTTTTATTCAGTGAAGGTCAATCTGGTGGATGTCAAATCAGATATTGTCAACTAACCCACTGATTTTGAATAAAGATTTATTAACTGTGGTCAAACTATACGCAGATAACAAATTATAATGAAGAATTGGTGAGTGGAAAAGCCAAGAAATAGAACTCTAACTGGTGGAAGTTGGTAAACTTGCTTGTCCTTGATGATGAATGGATGTTTAACTATTTCCTAAGTTGATTTATTGCAAGCCATTAATAACTGAGGTATTTGAAAGCTACTATTAATAAGTCTTGAGGAGTGAAGCATCCAAAGGCGTAGGAGATGGTGATTCATATCAAAGATTTGTGTGCTCCCCACAATAATATGCTGTCTTCAAATATTGTTGCACATTTGGTAAATTATGTGCTAGAATGTGCAACATATTAAGTAAAATAAAGAATTTCAAGATGTTTGAATTTGAGCGTTCACCTTGCCCCACAAAAGTATCAAGAGAGATAGGGTCAAAGTTTATTTAAACTTTTGTGTTCTAAATTTAAAAATTTAATAATAATTGTTTTTTTAAATTTAATAATTTGTATAATAATTTTAAAAAAATAATGAGTGGTGTTTTATACTTATATACTCGCTTGTTTTTTAATTTCACTGCTCTTCTTTTCAAAATTTTGTTTTGTCATTGTTCATGTTAAGAATTATAATAGGAAATAATTTATTCTTATAAGAAGTTACGATGAATAAATTATTTCCTTAATATAAGGAGATATTTTCTTTCCTATTTTATATTTATTTCATTGGATTAGAAATTATTTGTTTTCCTATTTTATGCTATTTCCTATATCTTCTAATAATTAATATGAATTACTTATTGAAGATATAAGGTGATATATATTTCCTTTCATATCATTTTATTTTTTATTATTTTTTTTATTATAAGATTCTTGTAAGGGTTATTCATATCTCCATTCATATCAAACAAAATATTCCACTTTATTACGTATTATTCTGAATTTCAACATGGTATCAGAGCGATGTTTCGTACCCCAGCCATCGGTCATATTGTGAGAATTGTCAGACTCCCTTCCTGCCATCCTCTGTACAGGAAGGGAGGGACACTCATCTTGATATTTGAAAGACGACTTTTTTCTTGTTCTTCAAATCCTTAATTCCACGCCACCTCGTTAGGTTACTGAAGCCATTGAAAGAATCACAAAGATGTGCTCCCGTAGTTCAATCTCGATGCTGCCTTAGAGTCCGAACCAGAGGCGCTATCCTTATCGCCTTCTCTGGGTTCGCACATCGGCATCAAACTCAGCAGCATGGTCGTCAAGCCACTGCCTACCAATGCGGCTAATGCCTTGCAAGCTAGATTGCGATCGGTGACTCCTTCAATCAGCACACCGCGGCTGATGATCGGGAGGAACCATCTGCACCATAGTCCTAACTTTTCAAATCCGACTAGAAGCTTGTTGCCACCGCCATCGCCTAGAAATGCACGAACTGATGTTTTGGAGGATTCTCCTTCTCCGAGGTCTTTCAAAAATTCGGGGGTTCTTACTTCACTTCTATACACGACTCCCAAGAAACCATGACAGCAAAGATGCTTTGGAGTTTGGCCATATATTACCACAAACCATAAAAAAAAAACTTCTTGTGTTGTATCTTCCTATGCCTGCACCAGCGATGGGGCTCCAACCAGGGCAATACCATCAATGCCGCCACCCTCCTCATCATCATTCCGTCAGAGATATCGCTGTCGTGGATCGAACAATGCCGACAAAATCCATCGCCGACTCTTCCTCCTGTAATATTATTTTCTTCTCTGCCCAAGCGTCAGGGGGAGCTACGTTTCCAATCGGTCATTTCTCTTGCAATATTTTTTCCTTCCCTGTCAAAGCGTCAGGGGGAGCTGGGTTTTCAGCCGACCGTTTCTCATGCAATATTTTTTTTCTTCCCTACCAAAGCGTCAGGGGAGCTGCATTTCTAGCCGGTCATTTCTCCTGCAATATTTTTTTCTTCCCTGACCCAAGCGTCAGAGGGAGCTCTGTTTCCAACCGCCCTTTCTTCTGCTGCTTTCTCTGTCAACAGAATTTACTGAGTGTGATTTACATGTTTTTTCTGCAGCCAACGACAACCGCTGTCAACTAAAAGTTAGTTTTTTTGTAGGTTGTCTCTTTCCCTATAAAACTCAAAATTCAGCAAAGTCTAAATCAAGCAAATTCAGCAAAGTCTGAAAATGTCGAAGCCTGAGAATGTTAAAGCCTGAGAGTACCGAAGCCTAAGAGTGCCGAAGTCTGAAAATGTCGAAGCCTGAAAATACTGAAGCCCGAGAGTGCCGAAGCCAAAGTGTGCCGAACCCCGAGAGTATCGAAGCTTAAGAGTGTCGAACCTCGAGAGTGTCGAACCCTCAGAGTGTCGAAGCCTGAAAATACCGAAGCCCTAGAGTGTTGAAGCCCAAGAGTGCCGAAGCCCGATAGGCCAAAACATATGGGAGACAAAACTCAAAATTCAGCCAAGTCTGAATCTAGCAAAATCGATAATCCAAACGATCAATTTTTCTCACTACTCAGGAAATTAGAAATTATTAACATACATTCCAAACTTGAGGTGGAGTGTTAAGAATTATAATAGGAAATAATTTGTTCTTAAAAGAAGTTAAGATGAATAAATTATTTCCTTAATATAAGGAGATATTTTTTTTCCCATTTTATATTTATTTCCTTTGATTAGAAATTAGTTGTTTTCCTATTTTATGTTATTTCCTATATCTCCTAATTATTAGAGATATCAGATGCTATATCTTTCCTTTCATATAATTTTCTTTTTTTATTACTTTTTTTTATTATTTTTTTATTATAAGATTCTTGTAAGGATTATTTATACCCTCATTCATATTAAATAAAGTATTCCACTTTATTACGTATTATTCTGAATTTCAAGAGTTCACAAGTGACTAGAGATATATTTGGATCTAAGATGCTTTACGAATAAAGTTTTATTTCATTTTCCATACATTAAAAAAAATAGAAGTCATGTAAAATGATAAGGTAGAGGATCATGCGAATAGCTATTTTCAAGGCAGTATAGCAAAATGGCAAACCAATGAGGGTCTTAAGTAGTGTGGATCTAAAATTTAAGTAGAGGGTTGGCAAACTTTAAAATTAGGACATCACAAATATTTAAGCTAAAAGTTCTCATCGAGTTTAAAGTTAATAAAAATATTATGATTAAATTAAAAATATAATTAAGATCAAATCATTTTAAGTATTTAATTTTAAAAATCAAACTTTTAAGTATATTAAATGGGTTTTTGTTAGGTATGACGAGCGGAGTAGAGCGGAAGAATCTGTCTATTTGGGGAAGTTTCATTATGTGGGTTGAAATGCAGGGGCAACACCCTGCATTTTGGTACAGGAGTAACTTAAGTAATTACATATGGTAATTTAGGGTTATATATATGTCATCTTTGTAACTCTAGGGGAGTGTCCGAGACCCCGAGATTCTGAATATTGTATTTTGTACTCTTTTCTGAATATTGAAAAGAAAGTCGCCGCTCTGCTCCCGAGAATGTAGACATATTTGCCGAATCTCGTAAATATATGTGTGTTCTTCTGGATTTGTATCTATTCCTATTCTTCTTCGCCCTAATTTCTCAACTAGTAGTATCAGAGCCTGGTTCGAGGGCAAGGAAGAAAAATTTCGGCAGCGCAGGCAAAAAGAAGATTTTGGCAGAAGAGATTGGAGGCTAGGGAAGGATTTCGGCAAGGTTCGCGGAAGTTCGGATTTCGACGCAGAGGAAGTTCGAAGACGAAGAGGCTTCAGACGGTTCGACAGGAAGACGAGGGCTTTTCTGCGAAGGCTTCAAGTGCGACACCAGGCGCGCACGGACAATAGCAGTTCAACGAAGCTTCAGAGGAGTCGGCGCAGGAAGGCTTCGGTGAGATCGGCAGAGGCGCGGGAAGGCGTCGGCGAGATCGACAGAGGAATCGCGGCGTTCGCGATTGCGACAAAGGAATCGCGGCTTCGGCTTCGGCTTTGATGGTTCGGACGGGCTTCAGTTCGACGAGATGTTTCGGCGCCAGGCGAAGTCGCTAGAGGCAGAAAACGAAGGTTTGGCCTCAGCCTGGAGCGGAGGCGAAAATTGGAAACTCCGATTTCATTCTTTTGCTGCAGGAGGAAGAAAATTGGAATGAGCAGCTGTAATGAAATCAGCTTTAACCATGCTGATGGATATGTATTCATTAATTATATGAGATCCCATAAATTATGTAGCTTATTATTGAGTTGTAGTGTACAAAACATGTTGGAGGACTGAAAGCTACTTATATGTTCAAAGTATTTCGGATTTTCTTGCATGATTGAATTGAAAGAACATAGGGAATTAGAGGAAGGGTAGGGATGATGGAATGAAGCGCAATAGCCATCAAAAACCTTGTAGCATAGGCTGCAAAATCAAATTGGGTATATATACTGCTTGCATAAACGATAATAGAAACAGGTATAGGGACTGATCCATCAAGATAGCACCAAATCCAATAGCTTGAAATATTTTGAGAACTTGTGAGCACCAGATTGGACTAGCTATGTGGTAAAGATGAGCGGAGATGAGGTTTTGAAGCTGAACTTTTAAATATGGACGTCCCTTTAAATTTCATCATAAACTCTCAAGATGTTAAGTGTGCTTTTGCAGGAGAACTCTTAAAATAGGTGACCTCTTAGGAAATTACATCAACAAAGCAAAATTGTGAGGCTATTAGGTTGAAACTTACAATCACTTGATGGATGAGAGTTTGGGTTGCTATATACCGTTAGTTTATCCCATATATGATATTTGACTTGATAGTTATTTAACACTTATATATTTGTTACATGTTAGAAAACTCGCACGAAGGTCCAACACACACACAGAAAAAAAAAAAAACACCAACACTTTTATATAGAAAAAAGCTGTAAAAAGAAAAAAAATTAGGAGGTCAGACTTAGTTAAAATCATTCACTATGTAATCAGAAGTATAAATGTCAACTCTTCACTTAGATTAAGAAAGACGTGATCACTAAACCTACTGATTAGATCTTTATAATAACAACTTCACTACTTCAAATAAAATTATACTATAAGAAAAGTATTTGTTGGCTACAATAATAGTAGTTGGTCACAAAAGTTATAGTTTGTGGCTATAATGATCATAGTTAGCTGTACTAATTAATGGTGGTCAAAGTCACAGTTGATGGTGGTGACTATCACTGGTGGTCAATGACGACCTTCGGTGGTCGGCGACGAACACTAGTTGTGGGCTTCTATCTAAGTTGACCAGGGACAACCACAAGGATTTTAAAAGTTAAGCCTTTGTATGTAGCTCACTCTTCTCTTCTCATCCCTCCTTCATGTGAAGAATGTGGGCTTATTTAAAATTATTAAGAGGGGCATTTTTGTAAAATTGACTAACCACCAAAAAAAGTACATAAGCTTATCCACATTGATTCCCTTGATTAGATATTGTTTTTTTCAACCCTCAAGTCATAATTGAACAATCTTCGAGATATTCGATTTGACTATAAGCATGAAAAATTTTAAGATCATTTGCCTTCCAATTCATGCAACAAAGCCTTCAGTGTTCGATCTAGCTTGATTTAAACTTGGATTGGATCACTTTCATTGTGATTGGCATAGTCTAGCCAAGGCAATCAATTTAACTATAAATTTGTTGAAACAATAGCTCATATGATATTGAATTTGAAATGTTTTTTTTGCTCAAAATATTATGAGATTTGTACTTGATGATAAACATTTCTTGATGACACACAGTTGTCCCCCTATTTTCAAACATCATTATTTGCATCATTAAGAAATTAGATCTTTTTAAAAATCTTGATCGTAATTTTATTTACTTCAGAAATTTGTTAGTTGATTGACGAAGAGTTTTCAATATTTTAAATTTGTTGAATTTATTTAAAGAAGCTCTATGAAATCTTGAAGATGTCAAATTTGAGTATGAAATGCAGAAAAATATTGAGATAAATACTCATGAAAATTAACTAAATCATATTGTCATTGTCCCTTTTTTCGTGACAACCTCACAACAGTGGTGGCAGTGGATCGATGTCAGACGATGGTTGAAACATGATGATGGTGGCTGAGTACAACAAAGGTGACTTGGCATTAGTCAGGTAATTGTGATCTGATAGATGTGGCAGCCCATAATAGTTGTTTACCAGTGGTTGTTATTTGAGCACTTATGCATATATGTCTGGGTGCATATAAACGTGTGTGCGAGCAAAATTGCACAATCGTGTGCCCGAAGAAGTTGTGGGGTTTACGGTCAAGTAAGAGGGTGAGCGGGGCTGAAGTGGCATGCACGGGGCCATTTAGCTATGAATCGCCAAGCTTCGGTTAAACAACGATCTGGTGAGGTAGTAGTGGTTCATTGGAGTTGGTGGCAATTAGTGAGTGTTCAGTTCGTGGGCTCTGATGAAGAGAAATGGGAGGAAGAGAAGAAGATAGTGAAAGAAAGGTGAGAGAGTGTGAAGAAGATAATGGGGTAAGGGGGGAAGACAGACTAGATTTTTAGGATTTTATAAAACAATATTAAGGTGTATAGCTCCATTCATTTTATTCGCATGCCCCGTCTTTGAAGATGAGATGGTGGCCAGTGGTTGGGCAATTCCTCTCGCACCAAAATATCTCATATTCTAAGCTCACCGACCCAATAAAAAGGATTGCCAAAAAAAGGGGAGGTTTCGTTAGCTTTTTTGTGAGTTTTTATTTATGCTCGGCTTGCCACAAGTGAATAAGGAGTGAGATAGTTACACATCTAATAAAAGTACTTTTTTCTTTTTTTATTTAATCAAGCAAATCCACTTAATAAATATTGTGTGAGTCTAGAATGAAACTTAAGTATTGGGAAAAAATTAGCTATGTGAAAATTCAAGAGCATTGCAGAGATTAAGTTAAGATTTTTTTCTTAATAAACTTGCCATATTACTCTTAAATGTTAACACATATCGTGAATTGAACTTTGGCAAGAACATCACTTGTTTAAGTCACATTTATCTCGTCACTAGCTTGCGTCTTGTGCTTAATGGATTTGATGATGTTTTATTTTATTGATTTTAGAAATGTATGGCTCCTATCCTAGCACTGTGCTTTAACTGATATGATGAAGAAATTAACCTAAATTAACTTGATCAACTTGTCAAACAAATGAGTGTCCTTTCAACCCCCTACTTTCCTCTTCAGCAAACTTAATGATCTCATTTTAGTACCTCTGAGATTTTGGAGCTCTTTTATCCTATTTTATGCTTCAACGAACTTGATAAAGGAATTGACTTCAGTTTTCTCTACAGTTTTATCATGCGGACAAGCATACCTTTAGTCATGACTTTATGCCTAAACGGGATTGTTGAATGAATTGATCTGAATTGTTTCTATGTAGTTGTCAGGAGGATAAGCATGCTTTCTATCACAGTTTTGTCCCTTAACGGACTTGTTGAAGGAATTGACATGAATTGTTTCTATAAACTTATGTTCTAGCTTTGTGTCTTGAAGGATTTATTGAAGAATGCATGTTCCCGACCCAGCCCTCAGGCTCATGTTATGTCAAGGGCAAGAAACCATCAGTCATGTGCTTAGTACTTTTTCATACTTTTTGACGATTAAATTCCCTTTAGTTTAGCATCGAGTTTTGAACAAAAAGTGGGAGACCCAATGTTTTATGCTTTATCATAATTATAAAAAAAGATAAATTCCTATGATCTTTATTTTATGCTTGATCCCAAATTTTATAGGCAATTTTCCTTTATAAGTATAAATGACTTTGAACTTAGCTTGATACTTTCTTGAGTGAGAACATACATTTTTTTTTTCTTGACTTTTTGACATATCAAGAAAATGTATTTGATCTAATCCATTGAACTTATCAAATTAAAAAAAAAAAAAAAAAAAAAAAAAAAAA
>JXCR01116748.1:34075-45986 GCA_002079205.1 Phalaenopsis hybrid cultivar
TATATATATATATATATATATATATATATATATATATATATATATATATATATATATATATATATATATATATATATATATATATATATATATATATATATATATATATATATATATATATATATATTGGATTACCTAATCAAGCTAAAAATATTGGAAGATAACATTCTACCCAAAATAATTTTATTAATTTTAAATAAACACCACTTAATTACAGCCTCACAATTCATATGAATAGTAATGAAAAAATGACAAGCAGCATAAAATGGGTCCCACAATCTTCTAACTTTAAAAACAAATGAAATTATATATCCTAATTTGCTTGCATTGGCACATATACAAAATTATATTTTAATTTATTATTTTTTATTTTTTTCAAACAAGTGGGGACCACAAAGTACTTAAACTACAATTACTCAGCTAATATAAGAGTTTAGCATCTCAAACTTTGTCATTAAGTCTAACAAATCAGATCTGGTAGGTGAGCTTAATAAGCTGACAAGTTACCCAAACATGAACGTGACACATCTGATATTGAGAAAATTAGTATTAAATTCGGCCATTTGGTCTCATCTTACTACTTAATTATGCGCGCCTTTCACGTGTGATTCATCTTAACTTTCACTACTATAAACAAGGAAAAAATATTAGATCAGCATTGCGCACATAAGTGACGCCGGAGTCCGATAAAATTATGCTGTGGAGGTGATCGTCCGGTAACACAATGAATATTTTCCTCGTATTATTTCGCGTTATTCAGGTGTTATTATATGTTATTCAGGTGCTATCATGTTATGGGAATATTCTGGAGTTATAATAACACAATAACACATTAATAATACTTGAATAACACACAATAACACCTGAATAACACGGGAAGAATATTCCCTTGTGTTGTCGGCCAAAATTTATTTTTTCTACGTCGCATAATTTTGTTGGACTCTGCACGTACGTTGCTCTACGTGCAGAGTCCTGATGTACTATTTTTTCATAAACGAAATTATGGAAATAAATATATGTATGATTGTTGGGGTGCGTACGTGGAGCTATGTAAGAAAAATGTCCTCTTTCTTTATATGAAGCAATCACCAAACAATAATAATTATATCTTATTTTGAATTAGGGGTATTTACATGTAAAATGCTCAATTTTTATGTACTTACATATCTAACATAAACCTCAATTTTTACTTATAGATGTTACATTATTGGTTCTTGAAAAATATGCATTTTCCTTTTTAACATTTTAAAAAGTGATATTCTTGATTTGCTATGGTTGAGGACACATATTTGCCGATGAATCACGCAAAGGATATAGCTTAAAAGAAGAGTCATTGAGAGAGAGAACTTTAGAGAGAGTGCGAGTGAGTCATCTCTATCTCACATTTTTTCAAATAATCAAAAAAAAAAAAAAATCCATTTTACATTTAATGCTCATTTTATTTATAAAAAGCTATAGTTATTGTGAAATGACTCGTATACCCATGATCCTAATGGGTTGGCCGACTTTCGATCAGCTAGTTCTATGTCGGTTGATTGATCTGTCTCTGACATATCATCCCTCTTGTCAGTGAGCCTTAAAGTTCATTGGCCTTGGGTAATTCAATCTTTAATCGATCGACCTCTGATCGGTCCTCCACTCGATCAGTCTTTGATCGATCTGCTCTTGATTGATTAACCTTTGTTCCGTCGCTCGATCAGCCGACTTCTGATCGGGTGACCGCTATTATTCAATATCTTTGCTTTGACTTCCACTGCATTGCCTGAAATTCATCTTTTGACGCTTGAGTAGCTCTTAACCATCGGATCCACAGAAAATTTGATTAAGAGTATTTTTATTATACAACTATAAATTATTTGGATGGTATAAATATAAAAAATAAACGTTAGGCGTTAGATATATAAATACATTAGGAATGGGCATGTGTGCAAATTCCCCTTTAAATTAATATGAATTCAACCATTTTAAAAATGAATCAGATGAGAAAGGTTCAATCGTTAACCAATCTATAATCGATTCTATCTAAAGTCAAAATAGCATTCACATAAAATGTGGTCTCATTATTACATTATATTATATCATTTAAATCATATTAAAATTAATTTGATATTTAATATGTCATCATATCCAATGAGGGTTGAACAACTTTGAATTTTTAATTCTTTCACTTCAATGCTCCAATTTTTCAAAGCCTTATATTCTATTTTAAAATTTGTCATTTTGTAAAAAGGAAAGAAAGTAACATTTAATATGAAAAACTCAAAATGTTTTATTATGTGTAATATCCAATTTTTTATTCACAAAAGTAGTACTTAAATGTTTATACTTGATATCCCCTTCCAAATGGTTGGAAGCATAATTACACGGCCGCGTCTTTAGAAATGATTTGGCTCATTTGAATCTATCGTGTTTTTAACTAATTAGCATTTCAAATTCAACTTCAAGATCATCAGAGCCTTGATTTCAGTAAGTTTATAGTGAAATTGTTAGTCTCCACAAGATGAACCTCGTGATACCAAAATTGGTTTGATTTGTGTCCATTCAAGCCTAGATCAAGCGATTGAAACGTAATTATAAGTATTTTATCGTCAATTGAATAGTAAAACCGACTCTTAATTTGAAATATTTGAGTCAAATTGAATGTCTTGATGAGAGAAATCTAGATAGCATAAGTTCGCTGAATTTTGAGATTATTAAGATATGCAAATCTTTTAAAACTCCCATATGATCAAGGTGGAACAGTCCGATCGGATGGTTGTGGAAGATATTCATCAAACTACCAATATGCTTCTCTCTAGATTCTATAAATAGACTCTCTCTCTTCACTTGAGAAATGATGGGAAGAAGAGGAGTTTCAAAGCTTGTTTTGGAGAGAAGACCAAACGATAACTATCTGCCTCCATAGCTATCAATCACAGTCAACCAAAGTTAGTCGTCACCACTCGAAACTGCAGACCACCAATCACCAAATACGAGGGCTGTCAAAACAACTCGTTGTTCGTGAACAGTTCATGTACAACTAGTTAAGAAGCTCGTGCTTGATTCGTTCACTAAGCAAACGATCCGAACACGAATAATTTTTTTGCGCTTGATATGTAAATGAGCCAAAGACGAAAAGATTTGTTCGTTTGGTTAGACTCGTTTTGGTCGAAATAATTATATATTTAATTGATGACTAGTATTTCAAAATAATTTAATTGTCTACAAGGCTACAAAAAATTATAATCAATTAAAATTATTAATTAAAAAATAGGATAAAATATATCCAATTATATTTAAATAATATTTTAATATAAATAAAAAGATTTAAATCTCTCCCTTACATTTAACATTCTACGACTGTAAAACTAGGGTTGTCAAAACAGTTCATTATTCGTGGACACAGCTCGTGTTTCGGCTCGCTAAGCAAACAACCCATACACAAATAATTTTTCTACCAAAACATAAATGAGTCAAACATGAACAATAGTATTCTTTAATGAGCTGAACACGAGTCGAGCCCGGGCTCGCTTGTGCTCGACTCGTTTACACCCCTACCAAAGACCACTGCTTACTTCCCTCGTAGTTAAAGTAACTTATTTTTATCTTAATGTCGTATACCGACATGTGCTATCGGTTGTACAAAATAGTAATCATATTCTCCTATTTAAGAGAAAATGACTACTCTTGCACTTACATACTTATATTGNACCATACACAAATAATTTTTCCACCAAAATATAAATGAGCCAAACACGAACAATAGTATTCTTTAATGAGCTGAACACGAGCAGAGCCCGGGCTCGCTTGTGTTCGACTCGTTTACACCCCTACCAAAGACCACTGCTTACTTCTGTCGTAGTTAAAGTAACTTATTTTTATCTTTATGTCGCATACCGACATGTGCTATCGATTGTACAAAATAGTAATCATATTCTCCTATTTAAGAGAAAATGACTACTCTTGCACTTACATACTTATATTGGATTAATGTGACAGCACAAGACCCCGTGTTTTTCCCAACTTCAAATTTCCCGCTTAAAAATTTTTCGTATCTTTTCCTCCTCTTTTTTTTAATATATGCGTATGTTGAATCTTCATGCATCACTAAGATATTAAAATGCTATACTAGGCCCATTTTTCTCTTGGCAATTATCTTAAAGCAATTTAAATATAAAAATATGTGGTAAATGTGCTAGTATTTTACAAACAAATAAAAATAAATAAATGACCGTTGATATCAAAAATGTGTTACCTTGAATCGCAATTAATACTATTGATGGAAGAACCGCATAAGTTGGCCAATGTAGCAATGGCCCATCAATGGTAGGCCGACTCCTTTTTTTTTTTAGCAAATTTAATCATTAATGAAAATTATCAACTAAAAAATAGAGAAAGTTACCTTTGTACTACTTAATTCTTATGCATTCGTATTTCTAACGCCCAAGCTTTAATTTTAAATATATTTTACCTAACTTGTGGATTAAAATATGTGTTTGACTTCTAAAAATTAAAATAATTATCCTTTTAATAAAAAAAATTTGAGTGTATAAAAATAAAAAAAGTATATGTTTAATTTATAAAGTATTATTATTAAAATGAATTTGAAATATTTTAGTGTTGTTTGGTTCAATATAAAATAGATGCACAACATTATTTTTTTTTAATAAGATTAAAAATAAGATATTTTCAATATATATATATATATATTATATATTTATATTTATATTTATATATTTTGGGTGAGGGTGGTGGGGGCGAGTGTGATTGTTATATTTGTGGCTTTTATTTAATTCGTATGTTATAACTGATTTGTTTCTTCTTTTGGGTCTTTTCATTTATGAAATAATCCCCTTCTATATAATGGAGATGAGGTTCATATGAGAGGTATGGTGAGAAGAGTAGTGTAGTTCTTTCATCCGATCCAGTATTAATGAAATCTCCCTCTGCATGGGCGTTGGCGAATCTATTCAATACTGAAGCACGGAAATCTTTTATGTTATGAATTACTACATTTCCGTATTATTTTCACATAATAATTGGTAGCGGAGTTGCTAGTTCATCCTTCTGACTTGTGATTGGAGCNCATCCAGTATTAGTGAAATCTCCCTCTGCATGAACGTTGGCAACTCTATTCAATACTGAAACACGTAAATCTTTTGTGTTATGAATTTCTATATTTCCGTATTATTTTCACATAATAATTGGTAGCGGAGTTGCTAGTTCATCCTTCTGACTTGTGATTGGAGCCAGGATCGGGTCGACAGCAACAAATTCGGTGTGATTTGCTGGAGTTTTTGAGGCTGAAGGATTCCCGCGGCGTTTCCGGTGCTTCAGCCGCAACTGCGCAAAACCGGCGAAGAAAATAAAGGAAAAGTTTTCTTTTAGAAAGCTTCTGGGTCAAAAAATAAGGAAAGTGCAGACCAGTAAGCTGGAATTCGGAAAAAAAAAAAAAGGTTTTTAAGAACAATGGAAAGTTAATTGCATTATTTGGGAAACAGAGCAAGGGGAAATTGGTGTGAATTCAGGAAAAAAAATAATAAAAATAATTTTTTTGATTCTCGATTTCCTGAAAATAATTGTGGGGAAAAAAATTGGGAACAAGAAAAAAAAGGGGAAAAAAATAATTTTTCAGATAATCTTTTTTATTGTTTTTATTATTTTTTTTCTATCATGTATTCTGTTGGAGGAATTTTATTTGGAAAATGATTTCAATAATAACATAAATAATTGATAGCATAATATCAGATTATTTATTATACATTATGACAGTAAAAAAGTCAATTCATCAGGATGTTACGCATCCGTCAAAATTAATGTGGTGAAATTTGACGGCAAAGAGAACTTTGGCATATGACGATGCGATGTGATTGGCGCAATGTATTCTCTGAAGCTGGAAAAAGTCATGGATAGCGAGGAATGACCTGAAGAGATGTCAGAGAGGGAGATTGATTGAAGATTAACATGAGTATTTGTGATTTAATCTGAAATTGTTTAACCCAGAAAATCAAATATGAGTTGATGACGGAGACATCTGAAGGGAAATTGTTGAGGATGTTGGAGAACAAATATCTCACGAAGAACAGAGAGAATCATGTCCATGTGAAGCATAAACTCTACATATTTCAGACGAGACGAGAGATTACAATTGATGAACACTTGAATGACTTCACAAAGCTGTTGACATATCTGTTAAATTTGGATGAGGAGGTTGGAGATCAAGATAAGATGATACTTCTATTGAATTCACTCCCAAGTGAGTATGAAAACTTTACTATAATATACATTCATAGGAATGAGGTCTTGCATTATGACGAAGTGACTATAACATTGTTGAATCATGAGTTTTGTCGAACGAACAAACAATTTGAAAAAGATGAATTCAGTTGAGACACTTACACTCCAACTAAACAAATTTTAGAAGAAGAAGAAGAACTGGTCAAAGAAAGGTGGTAGCAGTGACATTTTTCAAAAGTGGGGCAAGTCTCATGAGCAAAGTCTTGAAAAAAATTAGTTTGTTTTATGTTTAGTGACAGGTCATTGGAAGAAAGATTGTCCGAAGCCGAAGGAAAAGTGAAAGGAAGTTGCAATTTAGACGAAAGCTAATGTCATAGTGGAAAGATATGAAGAAGCAGATTTAGATGTATCATTATGTGCAATTTATCATAGTTTGTTTACAGATAATTCATGTTAGATTCTGGACACAGGTGCTACCTGTCACATTTGTCTCAATCAAGGGTGGTTCTGTACGTATAAGGAGCTACATAGCCATGCAGTGACTACATGCAACGATCAAACTTGTCGTATTATTGGTGTAGGGAGTATCTTTATTAAGATGCATAATAGTACAGTGAGAGAGTTGACTGATTTTAAACATATTCCAGATATCAGGAAGAATTTTTTGTTTGTTTGGGCCTTTAGAGTCCAAGGGTTATAAGGTAGTTATTGAGGGAGGAGTTCTGAGGATATGTCGTGGAGCAATGTTTTTTATTATGAAAAGAGTTTACAATCACAACATTTACTATCTACAGGATAATACAGTGACTAGAAAGGTCGTTGTTGCTGATAATTCTTCTAAAACCACTATTTTTTTGCATCTGCAGCAAGCACAAGATGGAGAGGCTTCGCTTCAAGCTTTGGTGAAGAAAGGATTTATCAAAGGAGTAAGCACATACAAACTTGATTTTCGTGAGAATTGTGTGTTTGGTAAAAAGACACAGATATCAATTGGGACTATCATTCAAAGTACAAAAGGTATTTTAGAGTATGTTTGCACACATGTTTAGGGCCCTACGAAGAAGTGGATTGAGTGAAGAAACTTTGTTTCTTTTACTGATGATTACTCAAGGTATGTTTGGGTGTACACTATAAAGTGCAAAAGCAAAGTGTTGGAAATTTTCACAACTTAGAAGTGGATTGAGACTTAGACTGATAAAAAGATATGGTTTATCAGATAAGACAATGAGAGCGAAAAATCTTTTGATGCATTCTTGCAAGAGTATCAGAAAGCTTGGATAAAGTACAACTTCACTATTTGAGAGACACCAGAGAGAATGAATCAGACTTTGGTGGAGAAAGTTAAGCGTACGTTATCCAATATTGGGTTAGATAGAATCTGCTTGTCACTTGGTGAACCTTTGCCTTTTTCAGCTATTAGGAAGAAGACCTCGAAAGAGATGTGGTCAGGACTTCCTGCTAGAGATTATGATCCAATGAGAGTGTTTGCGTGTCCGGCTTAATAACAGGTGCAAAATGATAAACTTGAAATGCGAGAAAAGAATGTGATCTTTTTTGTCCTAGGCGTGGACTCAAGAGCTTCAAGTTATATGATCGTCAGAAAGAAAGTTGTCATTAACAAGGATGTTACATTCGATAAGGGAAGCTTGTTGAAAAATCAGGAATCAAAGAAGGAGGAGAGTTCTGTTGGGACCATAGATATGCAACAGAAGTTGGAGTTTAATGCAACTTGATTTGTTCCATAGAGTTTGTCATCTCCGACTCAGATATCTGAATTAGTTATAGGTTAAGAGGTATATATTGATGGTTCTCAGGAGAAAGTGAAAGAAGATGTTGAGGTTGAGATTCCACCTCAAGAATCTATTGTTAGGANATTTTTGTCCTAGGCGTGGACTCAAGAGCTTCAAGTTATATGATCGTCAGAAAGAAAGTTGGCATTAACAAGGATGTTATATTCGATAAGGGAAGCTTGTTGAAAAATCAGGAATCAAAGAAGGAGGAGAGTTCTGTTGGGACCATAGATATGCAACAAAAGTTGGAGTTTAATGCAACTTGATTTGTTCCATAGAGTTTGTCATCTCTGACTCAGATATCTGAATTAGTTATAGGTTAAGAGGTATATGTTGATGGTTCTCAGGAGAAAGTGAAAGAAGATGTTGAGGTTGAGATTCCACCTCAAGAATCTATTTTTAGGANAAACAGAGCAAGGGGAAATTGGTGTGAATTCAGGAAAAAAAAAATAATAAAAATAATTTTTTTGATTCTCGATTTCCTGAAAATAATTGTGGGGGAAAAAATTGGGAACAAGAAAAAAAAGGGGAAAAAAATAATTTTTCAGATAATCTTTTTTATTGTTTTTATTATTATTTTTCTACCATGTATTCTGTTGGAGGAATTTTATTTGAAAAATGATTTCAATAATAACATAAATAATTGATAGCATAATATCAGATTATGTATTATACATTATGATAGTAAAAAAGTCAATTCATCAGGATGTTACGCATCCGTCAAAATTAATGTGGTGAAATTTGACGGCAAAGAGAACTTTGGCATATGACGATGCGATGTGATTGGCGCAATGTGTTCTCTGAAGCTGGAAAAAGTCATGGATAGCGAGGAATGACCTGAAGAGATGTCAGAGAGAGATTGATTGAAGATTAACATGAGTATTTGTGATTTAATCTGAAATTGTTTAACCCAGGAAATCAAATATGAGGTGATGACGGAGACATCTGAAGGGAAATTGTTGAGGATGTTGGAGAACAAATATATCACGAAGTGCATAGAGAATCATGTCCATATGAAGCATAAACTCTACATATTTCAGACGAGACGATAGATTGCAATTGATGAACACTTGAATGACTTAACAAAACTGTTGACATATCTGTTAAATTTGGATGAGGAGGTTGGAGATCAAGATAAGATGATACTTCTATTGAATTCACTCCCAAGTGAGTATGAAAACTTTACAATAATATACATTCATAGGAATGAGGTCTTGCATTATGGCGAAGTGCTATAACATTATTGAATCATGAGTTTTGTCGAACGAACAAAAAGTTTGAAAAAGATGAATTCAGCTGAGACACTTACACTCCAACTAAACAAATTTTAGAAGAAGAAGAAGAATTGGTCCAAGAAAGGTGGTAGCACTGACATTTTTCAAAAGTGGGGCAAGTCTCATGAGCAAAGTCTTGAAAAAAAATTAGTTTGTTTTATGTTTAGTGACAGGTCATTGGAAGAAAGATTGTCCGAAGTCGAAGGAAAAGTGAAAGGAAGTTGCAATTTAGACGAAAGCTAATGTCATAGTGGAAAGATATGAAGAAGCAGATTTAGATGTATCATTATGTGCAATTTATCATAGTTTGTTTACAGATAATTCATGTTAGATTCTGGACACAGGTGCTACCTGTCACATTTGTCTCAATCAAGGGTGGTTCTGTACGTATAAGGAGCTACATAGCCATGCAGTGACTACATGCAACGATCAAACTTGTCGTATTATTGGTGTAGGGAGTATCTTTATTAAGATGCATAATAGTACAGTGAGAGAGTTGACTGATTTTAAACATATTCCAGATATCAGGAAGAATTTTTTGTTTGTTTGGGCCTTTAGAGTCCAAGGGTTATAAGGTAGTTATTGAGGGAGGAGTTCTGAGGATATATCGTGGAGCAATGTTTTTTATTATGAAAAGAGTTTACAATCACAACATTTACTATCTATAGGATAATACAGTGACTAGAAAGGTCGTTGTTGCTAATAATTCTTCTAAAACCACTATTTTTTTGCATCTGCAGCAAGCACAAGATGGAGAGGCTTCGCTTCAAGCTTNGGTAATTAAGAGTGTTATTGTTCAGAAATTAAGGCGAAGAAAAATAAGAATCGGCGCAAATCCAGAATAACACATAAATTTATGAGGTTCGACAAAGATGTCTAAGTCATCGGGCGCATAGCGACGACTTCCTTTTCAATATTCAGACAAGAGTATAAAATACAATATGTAGAATCTAAGAATCACATATGGTTATAAATATGACGTATGTAATTACTAAAATTACCTCTGTACCAAACCGCAGGTGTTGCCCCCTGCACCCCTAACCTACATAATGAAACTCCCCCGATTGGACAGTTCCTTCCGCTCCACTCCGCTCGTGGGCTCGGCTCTGCTCCAACATCTGTCTCATTTATGGTATATGAGTCATGTCTAACAAATCTCCACCTTGGTGAATATTCAATCCATTTGGAGAAATACATATACTCAACAAATATCTACCTTGGCAAATATTCAACCCATTATGAGAAGTACATAACATCATCGAGTTTCTTACACCAAATTGGGTTGGGCAACCATACCGGTTAACAATTGCAAACATTCAACAACTTCAAGGAATGCAAGAACTTGTTGATAGTACCTTACTTGGTCAACATATCTACTGCAATTTCTTACACCAATAGTCTCGCAGCTCTCGTTCGTTTTGCTTGCCCCTTAATAAATATAAATATTTAAAATGAGATATGTAATTATATAAAAATTCCATGTAAATGTTAAAATAAAATTAAGTCCCAAATTCCTGCCATAAAAATTAGTTAGTTTTCAGACTAATTATTTGATAAAAGTGCAACGACTTCAAAGAAAAAATTAAATGAAGCCAAAAAAAAAAAATGCAAAAAAAGCAGCAATTGCATATATAGCAGATGAAACTTTATTATTTACAAAACTAGCACTTTTTTCAAGTTTTATTTTTTGTTCATGTTCTCACTCAAATAACAAAATTCATGATAAAATTCAAATTCATAGTATTCATTTCTATCATTTCTCAAATGAAACATGTAAATACACCAATTTAATGGACCAAAAAATTGACTTTGCATGTAATTATCTCCTAAAAAAATTAGAAAACATTGTGGATACCAGAATAGTTATTTTAGAGATAAATGCATACAAATCACCCAAAATTTTGATATTTATAAATTAACCACTCATATGATTTCCTTAAACTATCAAACTAATGTATATGTATATCTGCCATGATCAAACTATTGAGAATTTGATAAAAAAATGAAAAATAAGGATTTGGGTTATCACGAACTTTGATATTTGAGCGAGAATTTGAAAAATGAATGAAAAAGGGGGCATCAGTAGAGTTAAATATATAATAAGTATATTTTAAAATTTTACCAACTCATGTGAAAACATGGGGTTTCATATTGCTTTATATCCTAACATCATATTTGTATTTGGTGCTCCACCCACTTAATTGTGCGGTCGGTCGGCCACCTAAGTTCTTGCCCACATCTCCACGCAACTTCGGAAAGGGAACGCATGCAGCTTATTGATATTAATGTATGGTTTTTAACACACGCGTTAATTTCTTGTAAGGCCGGCTAGGAATAAATTTATGGCCTGTTAGTATTTTTTAGCCGCATACTAATGACCTCTTCATTTTAAGCGTACGATTTATTAAGACATTTCCTAACCATACGCAACTGTTGCGCACTAATTGAATAGTCCAAGCTCGTACGATTTCTAATTAGTTTAAACTATTTAGTTTTTTTTTTTTAATTTGGACAATTAAGATCTGACTTTAACTTAATTATATATATATATATATATATATATATATATATATATATATATATATATATATATATATATATATATATATATATATATATATATATATATAT
>JXCR01116749.1:4640-18399 GCA_002079205.1 Phalaenopsis hybrid cultivar
GTATTACAAGAGCACTATATAGTTCTACAACAACATTTTGTAGAGTCATGCTACTATAATTGTGTATTGTTTTAATTTGGTCATTTTTTTACTTTCTTTTAGATGTCTCACGACTATTTTTTGGTACAAAATGACGTGTGATGTCGCTTAATAATAATTTTCTTCTATTTAGCAGATGTAATATATGCCATAAATATGATCCTTAGGACGATTTGGGTCAGACTAATCACCTTTTCTTCCTCTATGTTTTCCATTATAATTCTTTTCTTATCTCGTATATCTTTTGTTTATGTCTAGCAATAAANATGTGATGTCGCTTAATAATAATTTTCTTCTATTTCGCAAATGTAATATATGCCATAAGTATGATCCTTAGGTCGATTTGGGTCAGACTAATCACCCTTTCTTCCTCTATGTTTTCCATTATAATTCTTTTCTTATCTCGTATATCTTTTGTTTATGTCTAGCAATAAAGTAAGTTGGAGGTGTACTAAGTGCATAAAAAAGCTATAACAGCTTGTTCATGGACACAAATTTCATACTTGGATTGAAAAATAGATGAATTTAATATCAAGTGCAGTGTTCTTCTGTTGAATGAATTGAAACACTTCTAATCAATAGATGGAGCTTTATAAATTACAAAAAAAAGATCATCTTTCAAGAATATTTGAAAAAATTTGCTTCTACAATCAAAAGATATGTGTAGCATAAATCACAACAGGAGAATTGCATGTAATTTTCGTCATATTGTTCTTCTTAAAAAACTATTCAACTTTTTGCCTTAGAATTTATTGAAATTCTAGCACTTCTTCATATTTTATCTTATATTTTGCCANGTCATATTGTTCTTCTTAAAATACTATTCAACTTTTTGCCTTAGAATTTATTGAAATTCTAGCACTTCTTCATATTTTATCTTATATTTTGCCATCATATTTACATTATATCCAATCAAATTTTAATTGCCTCTAAATGTAGAATGCTATAGGTTTGCCCACATGGAAACTCTAAACTAGCAAGCCAACGGCTCTAACATTATCTTTATGTATAACTAACACGGCAAATTCCAAAACCAACATTGTTTGTGATCTCAGTAAATTGTCCATGAATAAACCTTTACCTAAACCTAACTAGGTGGATAGCCAAATCTCAGATCATGGAGAAACCAAATACATTAAGGGATTGAGCAAAATGCAAATGGAGACTAAAAAAATGATGACAATAATCTTCTGACAAATTGAAACTGTTGGAAAACAATCAAAACTAAATAAAGAGAGAAAATANTGATGACAATAATCTTCTGACAAATTGAAACTGTTGGAAAACAATCAAAACTAAATAAAGAGGGAAAATAGGACTGCTCGTGACAAAAATATGAAGAATATTGAATCGGGAGAAATATGTGTTGAATTTACTTTCAGATTAAGTAGATTATTTTCATGATAAAAATCCCAGGTTGTATTGCGTGCAAACAAGTTTGCTTGCAAAGATTTCCAAGCATATGGGTTTGCGCTAATTTGTCCTATAATGACAATGCCATGGGTCAAAAATGGCTCCTTGGCCAATCATTACCAGAAGATCTATTGCTGTTAATANAGAAAATAGGACTGCTCGTGACAAAAATAAGAAGAATATTGAATCGGGAGAAATATGTGTTGAATTTACTTTCAGATTTAGTAGATTATTTTCATGATAAAAATCCCAGGTTGTATTACTTGCAAACAAGTTTGCTTGCAAAGATTTCCAAACATATGGGTTTGCGCTAATTTGTCGTATAATGACAATGCCATGGGTCAAAAATGGCTCCTTGGCCAATCATTACCAGAAGATCTATTGCTGTTAATAGAAGGAATAAAATGGCGCACATTCTATAGTTTTCCTAGTAAAATTTTGAGCTCATCTCAAAGGGTCATTCCTTATTCACCTCTCCCACAAACCTAGAGGCTACCTCAAGATGAAAAAAAGGTGGTACGGTTAGACCTACACTTCATTGTCCTTGGCATCCGATTAAACCAATATCAAAGAGCAAATTTCAGTAACAGTGCCCCCTAGGCACATGTCCTGCTTAATTCTACCTAAGATATAAAAAACAATTAAATAGAAAAAGCAGAAAATTAAAAAGGATAAAAAAATGTACCAAGCTAAAAATTCATCAGTCAATTTTTCAATTAATTCCTGATTCATCAATAGGTATAAAAGCATAAATCCCAATTCATATCGCACCATCGCTACATTATCTCAAATGTAAAAAGTAAAAACAGAATAGCGACATAAACTCTTCTCATTTCAAAAATGACCGACTAATACACAATTAAGCATCAAACCAAGACATCAAAAATGCATAAGAATAAATCTGTCAACTAAATAAGCTAGTCAAANTTTTTCAATTAATTCCTGATTCATCAATAGGTATAAAAGCATAAATCCCAATTCATATCACACCATCGCTACATTATCTCAAATGTAAAAAGTAAAAACAGAATAGGGTCATAAACTCTTCTCATTTCAAAAATGACCGACTAATTCACAATTAAGCATCAAACCAAGACATCAAAAATGCATAAGAATAAATTTGTCAACTAAATAAGCTAGTCAAACTCATCATAATCACTTCATGAAAGAATAAATAAAAACATAAATAAGATAAGTTACATTGACAGAAACAAACCTTCCCCTCTGGATTTCCCTACTCATAGCCTCAATCTCAGCCCTCACAGCGGATGCTTGCCCTAGTTCCTCCCTCGCACGTGAAACATCCACTTCAAGCCCCTGCAGCCGCTCCAATAGTTCATTTCTCGTAGCTCCAAGCTTCTGCACTTCAGTCCTTGCCCGCATTAACTCCGACCGCATCTCCTCAACCTCACGAGCCTCCGCGTCGGCCTTTAACGATCGGTCGAGCACTTCACGCACATCCGCGTCCCGCTCCATCCGTACCCTAGCAGCTGCAGCGGAGGCAACGCGGAGCTCGTCATGGGATGCGTCGAGCTCCTGCTTTAGAGCGACGTGTGTGGCGGCGAGGTGCTGGTTGTCGGCAAGAAGGATGTGAATCTCGCGGAGCTGATCCTCGAGGCGTTCCTCGAGGGCGATGATGGATGGGAAAGCGGCGGGAGGCGGTGGGAGTCGGCGGAGAAGTGCAGGTTCGTCGAGGATGTGCACAACCTGGGGATGGGGGCCTAAGGGCAGACGCTGAACATCGCGAAGTTGGAGGATGTGGTTGGGTATNCGTGAATCTCGCGGAGCTGATCCTCGAGGCGTTCCTCGAGGGCGATGATGGATGGGAAAGCGACGGGAGGCGGTGGGATTCGGCGGAGAAGTGCAGGTTCGTCGAGGAGGTGCACAACCTGGGGATGGGGGCCTAAGGGCAGACGCTGAACATCGCGAAGTTGGAGGATGTGGTTGGGTATGAAGCGGCCCCTTCCTGCCATGGGTTGCAAGGGAGGGAGATCGATCAATGAGATTGTGGATTGGAGAACTTTAGGGTTTTGCTGATCGGGGAAGGCGGAGAAAGCAAATGACCGAAGCCTGCAGCCGTCGATTAGATCGCTGGCTTGGCGAGTTTGCTCGCGAGAATTCTACCGTAAATTATATATTTATTTTGGGATAATTACTCCTGAGCACAGGTATATAAATCAAGCACCCACAAACTATTAAATTGGTGCATTTATATATATGTCACCATCGAATTATTAAATTATATGTGAATTTAATAAAAAATAAAAAATATTAATTGGGATTTAATTATTGGCCTTGGAGTGAGATTTTATAAAATGGATGAAGAGAGTGCTTGATTTGTAAATAGCAATATTTTGTGGCTTTTTATGTAATTGCTCCATTTATTTAAATATTTAAAGAAAGATTTAGGGACTATTTGATGCAGCTGCAGCTTATCCAAATAAGTCGTTTATCTTGATAATATGTTGATTAATAATTTATCCTGATAAGATAGCTAATAGTTTCGTTTGTGTGTTTAGAAAACAGTTGATTCCGGATAAATGATCATTTTGCCTCTGTTCTGGATAAATAATCATTCTGAGACACCTTCACCGTCTTGTGTGTCAACATTTTGTGATTCCATTTTTAGTTGTGGTATGGGTTGTCCCACATGAAATTCTAATGTTTCTGTCAAGAATTGTAACCAATCATATTCCGAGAGAGTGAAGTCCACATACGTTCTATAGGGGTGTTGTTGAATGTAGTCGTGTAGTGTCATAGTGGTCACTGTTATCTACACTTGATTCAGAAATGGGTAAGTCGACATATCACATAATATCACCTACTCCTTCTTCTACACTCTGAAGAATCTTTTGATCATGCCACGTAATGATGTGTGCTTCTTGTTAAACATTTCATTCCTACACTGTGCGGCCCTACTGGATCTTTCAAAATTATGAATGTGGTACTTTGTATCTGGGTATGACTTCATATATCCTTTCTGTTAAGGATATCCAGCATCGACCAAATAATATTTATCTATCGTAATACACTAGTTAGTAAGAAATTTAAAAAAATGATGGTGGTTGATATATTTTGAAACTTGGGTGGGTGCAGGAAGCCGTGTCGTTGGTCATGTGTCGCAAATGATAAAATATGGCTATCGTGTGCAATGTCTTCCCAACCAGCCATCACAAAATTGAAGCACATGTTGAAGTGACAGACGGTCATCGCATTTTTGTAGGAGCTCCACACATCCCAATGTATGCAACCTTCTCAGTGTTGGGTACTCGTGCATCCATGTGTGTTATGTCAAGTGTTCCAATGCAGTTCTATCGGATTTTATACAGTTGTGTATGTCATGGAACATTTTTGATGTTTGGATATTGTTAACCTCACTTTTTGTTGAGGTTTAGTTTTTCCTATTTAGTAGCTTAGGGTCTAGCTTTAGGAATTTTATGTGGACTATTCCTGGAAAACTAGAAAATGAACCCTCATCATTAGAAAATCTACCCTCTTCTTTACTCAACTTGAAGCTCTACATATTGGTCCTAACCTCTAGCACTTAGTAGGTGGGGTCATTATGGGGAAGCTCAATAAGAGTTCCCATAGGACTATTTGACCTTAGGGTTAACCCTGGGTGCTGTCTGGGACTAAGGCACTCACTTTCACTCACTATACTCACTCTCAATCACAATCCCTCACAGCCCTAAACCAAATATTTGTTGACTTTGATCCCTTGATCTTTTGGGAGACTCATGTAGATGGTCCCCTAAACCCACTAGCCTTAGGTTAGGGTTTAGCTAAGACCAATACCTAGAGGACCTAAATGAGGATTCCATTTGTTCATGGCTCATATAGAGTAGTTGGCATCCCAATTCTACTAAAAATATCTAACTTGGTCTTTTGCCCCATAATCCCCCAAATTACTTAGATACCCTTGGCACCCCAAAATTTCTCAAACCCTCCAAAATCACTCCAAATGTCTCCAAAACCAATTTAGACCCTTCAATTGAACCCAATTTGGCCAATTTGAACATTTTTACCAAAACCCCCTAATTGCCTTTAAATACCCAATTTTCTCAAATTCACCTTAAACGTTCATCAATTTGGCCTAAAGTTTCCCCAATTTGAATCCTACACTCTACATAACAATCCTACACATCAAACTTGACCTTTAATTGGCCTTGGTGAAGCCTCAATTGCATTCAATTTTAACCCAAGTCAAAAAATTCCCAAATTTGCCCCAATTTGGTCATACATCCAAATTCCATCAAATTGATTGCCCTAACCCCAAAATTGACACCCAGTTTATGTTAAAAACTCTTCATGATGTTCCTATAGACCATTCTTAACAATTAATTTGGACGTAGCCCAACCTAGACCCAAGTTAGCCCAACATGTCCAAATTGACCAAAATTTCAAAATCCTTCAAATTGAACCCCCAATTGGACTCAAAATCATTTGAACCCTTCACAAAAAAATCTTTATTACAATCATCTNTAGCCCAACATGTCCAAATTGACAAAATTTTCAAAATCATTCAAATTGAACCCCCAATTGGACTCAAAATCATTTGAACCCTTCACAAAAAAATCTTTATTACAATCATCTACACAATGTTGATCAATCAATTGGGCTCAAAGTCATGGCTAGCCTAACCCAAACCCAACTTTTGGCCATTTAAACCAACATTGAACCCATGCACCAAAATTGACCTAGCCATGTCAAATTAACCAAGATAAGACTTCTACAGCCAATTTTTGGACCTTAGTGACCAAGCCAGACTCACTTAACCCACTATAGATGAGCCATGGACCAAAGGTCCCCTAAATCGAGGGATTTGTTTCCTAAACTGCTTAAGCTAAAGAGATCTTTGCCAAAACCCATCACCAGCCCAAATTAATGGTTGTGACAGATTCCTCTGGCTCACCTAACCTCCTAGCCACCTCCCATGGCCCTGACAGCCAGCCTAGTCGCCAGAGCACATCAAAACTGAGGGCCACCATCCCTAAATCAAACATAATCTCAACCCTAGGGACTAGCGCACCATGATTAAACTTTAGAGCCTCTTAGCCCACCACCTCAGCAGACTTTTGCACCCAAGGCCAAGCCCTGAGCTCCACTCTTCCACCATGGCTATAAAATGACCTCTTCACGACCAAAGGAAGGGTGTTGAAATTTTCTCAAGGAGAACCTTCCAAATTGCTCTCATAGCCTCTTTAAGACTTTCTCAGTGCAACCCAACCACCTCCTTGCCCTTATTTCCTGTCGAAGCTCAATTTTTGAGCTCAAATCCTTGCTGAAGACAGGTCATTCTCCACCACGACTCCACAGTGCACCAAATCTCAATTAAACTCACCCACACCTTCACCACAGTGAAAGGAGAAGAAGCCCACTCACAAAGAGCCTCCACACTAGACTTTGATCAACACTCAAATTCGCACTTGATCGAATTTGGGTCTAGACCTTTCACCACGACCAGATGCTCAATCACTAGCCTGTTTAGACGTCCACAAACATGCCAAGCTCCTCTGATTGAAACTTCCCTTCTCAGAGCAAAGGTATTGAACTTCCTCTCTTCCCGAGCCTATTTTGATTCTCCATGTGATTAGGGTTAATGACATGTTTACTGTATGGATATGTTCGTCTCACTTAGATNAACCAACATTGAACCCATGCACCAAAATTGACCTAGCCATGTCAAATTAACGAAGGCAAGACTTCTACAGCCAATTTTTGGACCCTAGTGACCAAGCCAGGCTCACTTAACCCACTATATATGAGCCATGGACCAAAGGTCCCTAAAACAAGGGATTTGTTTCCTAAAATGCTCAAGTCAAAGAGATCTTTGCCAAAACCCATCACCAGCCCAAATTAATGGTTGTGACAGATTCCTCTGGCTCACCTGACCTCCTAGCCACCTCCCCTGCCCCTGCCAGCCAGCCTAGTTGCTAGAGCACATCAAAACCGAGGGCCACCATCCCTAAATCAAACATAATCTCAACCTTAGGGGCCAGCTCACCTTGATTAAGCTTTAGAGCCTCTTAGCCCACCACCTCAGCAGACTTTTGCACCCAAGGCCAAGCCCTGAGCTCACTCTCCCACCATGGCTATAAAATGACCTCTTCATGGCCAAAGGAAGTGTGCTGAAATTTTCTCAAGGAAAACCTTCCAAATTGCTCTCATAGCATCTTTTAAGACTTTCTCAGTGCAACCCACCCACCTCCTTGCCCTCATTTCCTTTGTCGGAGCTCAATTTTTGAGCTCAAATCCTTGCCGGAGATAGGACATTCTCCACCACGACTCCATAATGTACCAAATCTCAATTAAACTCACCCACACCTTCACCACGGTGAAAGGAGAAGAAGACCACTCACAAAGGGCCTCCACACTAGACTTTGATCAACACTCAAATTCAGCCTTGATCTAATTTGGGTCTAGACCTTTCACCACGACCAGAGGCCCAATCACTAGCCTGCTTGGACGTCCACAAACATGTCAAGCTCCTCTGATTGAAACTTCCCTTCTCAGAGCAAAACTATTGAACTTCCTCTCTTCCCGAACCTATTTTGATTCTCCATGTGATTAGGGTTAATGACATGTTTACTGTATGGATATGTTCGTCTCACTTAGATGAGTCTATAGAATCAAACCCGAGATCATTTGGTTGAGAAATGAAGAAGATCTTAAGGATTTAAGGTTGATGGTCACGGGTTTTGGCTATCGGGGACGATGACAGGGAGCCGTTGGATGGTGCGTGTATCAAACAGAAGAGCGAGATGAAGTCGGTAGCGCTTCGATACATAAAGACCGTGCCGAGTCAGCGGCTACATGGATGGCATAGGTTGACGTGGGGCGCGTGTTTGAATCGAAAAATAGGGATTTTTCTATTTATTTAAATGCTCATAACTTTGAAAAATCATATCTTTGCACAGAAAAATCACAAAAATATAAGAAAAATACCATGGTGCTTAGTGAACAGAGAGAACAAAGTGGAAATCGTTTGATGTTTATCTCATGCATATTTTATTTTTAATTAATTAAATATTGTTCTAACTATTTTAAATCTCCATGCATTTAAGTATTTCACCATGACTTGATATTTTAGCCTGTTGTTGCCTCTGTCATAAGGGATATTCCCTGATTTTTCCAAAATCAGAGAAGACCCATAGACAAAGATCCATATTTTTCAAGTTTATGTCTATCATTTGCATAAATTAATAATGATAATTAGCATGTTACTTAGAAAAAAAATCCAATAAAATTTTGGTAGGTTCATTGTGACCAGAGAATCCTAGGAAAAATTTTTCATGAGCGAAGTCATTAAGAACACACCTAATTTTCATAAAAACCTAAGTACAAAGAAAATTAATTTAGGAAAATAAACATCTAAATGACTTGATTTTGATTCTCTACTGTAAATTAAAGTTTAGAGAACTCCCCATAAAAATTGCAAAATATTTGGAGTTCATTTGGCAACATAATCTGATTTTCTAAGTTAAATAACATTTTTGACACTAAAATGATTTTTAACAATCAAAATACAACTTAAAAAATTATAAAACTGGTTTTGGGAGTTCTCTGTGATTAGAATGATTTTCTAAAAATAAAATTGTAATTAAAATAAAATTTTCATTTTTTAAAGCATATTTTGAATATTTAAATAAAATAATAATAATAGCAGTCATAAAATTAATAAAATTCATGAAAATATTCTAAATTGTTTCCTAAGCACTTAGGAGCTATTGGAATATTTTTTCTAAGTTTCTAAGTAAAACCTTTGAATTTTAAAACCTTAAAAAAATAATTTTCAAAGGCTAAAAAGGATTTTTTTTAATTTTTCATCTAAATATATCTAATAATTCAAAGAAAAATTATAAAAATATGAAATTTGCTCTTCTGGGTACTTTGACCTCAGAGAGATTTAATAAAAATGAGAAAACTTAATTTTCCATATTTGAAATATTTTTATAATTAATTAATACTCCAGAATTTAAAATAATTCTAATAATTTAAATAAAACTCAAAAAATCATGAAATTTGGTTCAAGTGATTCTCTGGTCTAGGTCTACCTCCAGTAAAAATTTCGAGTGATTAGGCTTTACCTTGGTCAAGTTATTGAATTTTCTTTGAAAAAATATATTTTTGCATGTAGATTAAATTAAATTTTGAAAAATCATATTTTCACCTCTCATGTCTTAATTGACTCATGAGTGAGGTAGCATAAAAATCTCAAAATTATTTGAATTAAATTTGATGAATTATGAAGTGATAGAGCCTTAGGGGTGAAGTGTCATTTTGACAATCTAGCCCTAATTAACATTTAGGCTTAATTCAAGAGGGTAAGTTGGGCAAACGTTGATCTCAATTAACATGTTCAGATGATTGAAACATAAGGGATTAATTGGTAGAAACCAATTTCACTTTTCTTAATTAAAGGATAAATTTGTAATTTTCTAAATCATTAAAATTTGGAAATTTATTAAATTAAATGATCATAGACTTAGATGTATGATTTTGGATGTTTAATAACTCACTAATTTAATACCTCTTTCTAGTGTTCAAATGACATTCAAACCTTTTGATGATAAATCACTATCACTTAAAATTCATTTTTTTCAAAAATTACTAATATGTCCACCAAGGTCCTAAGGGCTTAGTAGTGGCCTAGTCTAAATCAAATTTGGTTAAATGGGGATTAGAAAAGTAAATGTAACTAGAAATTGAACAACTTTAAAACACTACAAGCCCAAGTTAAAGCTGAAATTGGCTAAGTGTCTTAATAACATTAACCCGCCCCTTTTAAAGGTCTTCACCCACATAATTCTCAAATTAAATGATAATTACCCTACGCTTAGAGATAATTGAAACTTCGATATTCACTGAACACTAGAGGTATTTACAGGATGAATTACTAAGCAACATAATAAGTTTAAATGAGCTTGACGTTTTTCATTAGGTGGTGAGAGGGAAGCATGGACCTGCTTCTTTCTCTCGACCTTTTAGATACCTCGGAGGTTTACTAAACTTAGTGTGTTTTGCTTAATGAAATCATCCTTAGATGAATTAATAGGGGTTCACCAAGATATGATTTAGGATTTGGTAGATCACCAGAACCTTATTTCCCCACTTTAAATAAAATGCTTTTAACATATAAATGCTTTCACATGCATTTTGAGTTTCAGTTGAAGATGACGAGAAGACCATCCAGGCACGCTTTTATTTTACATGCATTTCTCGTTTCTTGTACTTTACTTTTCAGTACGTTACTGTACTTACTCACTTGCATGTATGAACAAAGAAAACACAAACTTGCATACTAAACAACGATGTCACCCTGCATGCAAACTAAAATTGCTAGGATAACCGCAAAACCAAAACCAAAACTAAAATCAACCACGATAAAATTCACCGCCACAACATTCAAAATATAAAACAACTCAAAATTTAATCATAAACAACACAAAACAACAATTGCAACTAAATTAAGATGTCTCTATTGGATGATCTGAAATCTCTCGGAAGAAGTAGCCTATGGTTACTAACGAGGTTTCCCACGGTCTAAATGAAAGTATGGAACTCATTAAGTTGAGTTTTGGACTAAGTGGATCCAATAAAAAATAGTGGTACCAGAACGAGGGAACCGTATGATCCTAACCGGTGTCGCTCTAATCAACTTTAATATGCTCCATAACATTTAAAGAACTACAACCATATGGACATTTTATTTGACATCATAACTTAGACACACTAGAAAATTTAAACTTGTCACGGTAAGGAGCTTGAAGCTAGCATGGTGGGAAACACAGTCATCTTCAACAACAAAACACATCTAGATCAGCTAAACCAATTCCCTTCCTTAGAATTAAACAACCAAGCCATAAGAGTTCGGCGTAGTTTGCTTATGCAACATAAACCCCCACCTTATCTTTAGGACTTTGTATAATGACCGACCTTTTTCTTTTTGTAAATAGACAATTACAAGAATTTGATGATGCTACTAAAAGATTTAAATTCCAGCAACAATGTCAAAATCTTGACTGCGACTTTATATATATGTGTTTGATTTAATAAAGATATATATATATATATATATATATATATATATATATATATATATATATATATATATATATATATNAAAGTCAAATTTATCAACACAACTATACGTATCGCTCAAGTAATATAGGGCTCTAATGGAGTCCTAGTTATTGATCTCACAGGGAGAAATAGAATACTACAGACTAAGGCTTAATAAAAAGTAATACTTCAACTACAACTGATCCCACATGGAGAAATAGAATACTACAGACTAAGGCTTAATAAAAAGTAATACTTCAACTACAACGACGACCGTTCAATTTGCTTATCTGTCACTGATAAATAATTGAAATAAGTAGATAATTTGGATAACTAATAAATAACTAATGATAGAAAGTAGGGTTTAATTTGNACTATTTCGCAGAAATGAAAAAGTGCCAATGTTTCAAAACGGGATTTAGGAGTGTTGCAGAAAAACTAACATACCTGTTTTCTCTTATTTCTCAGTCGTCAGTTTTGTCCATTAAATATTGGTAAATTTCATTCATCTGGTTTCTCATTGAGATGAAATTGGAATAGAGGCAGACAGAAATGTTCTAGATCAAGTATAATTCATTGATTCATGTAGGAGTGAAAGTGATTCATCTTCCTCGCACATAAACATTTTCCTGGTTGATTCCATGTAAATTTGCATAAATTTCTTTTACCACAGGAACCACCACGGCGGTGGTAGTGTAGCACAACACTTCCCATCTTTGCCGCACTGTCTTTTCTTTAATTGCTGTCATGGGATTGTTTAATTTTTGATTTATGAATCCTCGTTCCTTGATCAATATTTTCTTCGTCAGTAACTTGTTGAAGATTTGTTTCGCTTCAGCACTAATAAACTTTCGCCAATTGAGAACTCGCATTCTGGGATTATCAAAGGAATTGGACACCATAAGAATGAAATTGGTGGAGTTTCATATCATTTTTGGAGGGAAAATATGAACTTGGAATTGAATTTTGGAGTTTAAAAGGGTAACACCCGCCCAAAAACCGCCAAAAACCGTCATTTGAACCCAAGTAACTGTCATCTCGCCGGTCTCGTCGTCGGTGAGGTTGAGGGCCTCATAGGTGGGCCTCTGTATTAATTTTGTCTGGACTCTCAGAGAAAACCCATCATCGGCGGCGTCGAGGGCGCCGTCGGCGCCTAAGGCAAAAATAGTATATTTTTGCTCTGGTCCGAATGCGTTCCAATTTTTATCTATGGATCCAATTTTTATGTTGATTCAAAGGAAAATAAGAGTAGTAGAGCTTAATACTACCATAAACTAACAATAATTTCAAATAAAAACTACTATAATTGTGATAAAAGTAAAGATAGATATGGGTTGTCTCCCAATAAGCGCTTGGTTTAACGTCGTCAGCCTGACCTAATCAGGTGTCATTCAGGTTAACTGATCATTAAAACCTCTTTGAAATTTGGTGTTTTACCCTCAAAATATGGTTTTAATCTGTGTCCATTTACTTTAAATCTATTTCTCATTTTCNCTTTTACCCTCAAAATATGGTTTTAATCTGTGTCCATTTACTTTAATCTATTTCTCATTTCTGATCTTTAATTTCAACAGCTCCGTAAGTATAAACTTGAGTCACAGTAAAGGGTCCTAACCAACGAGNATATCTTCAATTCTACGCCCGATATTAATATTTCCCTATTTATTTACACCCAACTTCCAAGTGCTTTGACCTCCCTGAATCTTGGATGTAATCTCCACCTTAGTTGTAAAACTCAACATATTTTAACAAATCAATTGACCAGATTGAAAGTAAATTAAGATTGAAGGAAAAGACATCACAATTTCTTAAACATTTTCATGGCTTTACCAATTCAAATCACCATTTTGCAAATCTCGAGACGATGAGAAAGACAGAGAAAACTACTCAGAACTCATGGGGAAAGCACAACAAAACTCGAAATTCATATATAAAATCAAAACCATACAAACTATAATAAGTAAATAACTTATCTCTAAATTTCTCTCCAATAACACTCCTTGAAGTTCCTCTGAATCTCTTCCTTTCTTTACAACACACGGAATTCCTCTTCGAAGTAGCAAGGAGGAAGAAATCTCTCACTTTCCCTCAACTCTTACAATTTCTCGAAGAATTCCTCATAGTTACACGCTCTAACAAGCTCTCTACACACTAATGGAACCTATCTAACCTCCAGGACTCCTCTATTTTAGACCAAAATCTTCTCTTCAAAGATGTGGATGAGTTTTCCCAAGAGTTGCTTATG
>JXCR01116754.1:0-28777 GCA_002079205.1 Phalaenopsis hybrid cultivar
GTTAACTCTTTTGAATTCAAAAGATGTGTCATATGATCCAAAAGTTGTATCTCTTCATAAAATAACCTTCCAAAGTGTCGAGATGCATCAAGTTACTCAAAGAGGTGTGTAGAACAAGTGTCCCTTTGAAAATTCGTGCATAAATTTTTCTCAAACCACCTTATTTTGAAAATGTCATCCCTGGCGTATCATCCGCCGATCTGGAGCATCATGCATTAGCTCTCTGGATTTTGGCACATCATGCTCCGATTTGGCGCATGATGTGCCAGATTCCAAAATTGGTTCTTTTCGTTCAACATTTCATCTTTTTTTGCCAATCTTGCTTCAAATGCCTAAAAATGATTTACCTGCAACTAAAACACAAAAATATCATTCTTTAAGGTGCAATATCACCAAAAATAAACATAAAATAGGTATATAAAACAATATATTATTTTGGTGTATAATCTACCACACAAGTATAAGTATCATTATCAAGTAATAAATGATTTTTTATTAATCCCCGAATATCGAACCCACAAGGAGAATTACAATGTGTTAATAAGGAATTAGATAACAAATTGTACTTTGAAAATTATTCTTACTTAAACTATAGATGTTATAATGTGAATGAAATCTTGATTTATTTTAGTAATTTTTGTTAATTTAAATCAAAGTAAACAACTAACAAAATTTAACTAGAAATTTGTAAGATGAAAGAAATATAAGTAAAATATTTTTTCCTTATCATGAATCTATAATAAGTATAGAAATTCTATCATGGAAGTATTCAAATTGTGTTGTTCCAAATTAGAGAAATCTCATTCTTTACCCTTACTAGAGATGCTATAAAGAACATTGGCTAATTTAATGCTTAAATAATCTTAAAGATGGGTTAGGTATGGAAGATATTAGCGCTCACTCTAAAGTTCCCTCTTCTCCCTCCAGTTGGGGCTTAACATCTTGTATCAAAATCTAAAACTATAAACCGAATTGGGGTCTTTAGCCTGTCACTCTGAAGTCCTCTAACTTTATACCCTTCAAAGTTTATTTCCCTATTTATTTTCACCCAAACATATGAATTACATTCTCATCCATATAATCTTATGTGAATCCTACCATTAATTGACTGAGATAATATGATCACGAATCTTACATGTTCTCACAATAGATATTAACATCTTAATTGGCCAAATAAAGAAGTAAATGAAGTGCAAGTTTAAAAATCATCACAACTTATTCCAACATTAAATATTAATACTTCACACAACTTCCATCCAACACTTAATCACTTATCATTTTAAGGAAAAAAGATAAGGAAAACTACTTAGAATTCACAAAGAAAACACAACCACAGTTAAGCTTAAATGCAGAAATCATGCAAACAAAATAAGAAGTTTAAATAAAAACCAAATGTAGTCACATAGATAAAAAATTTATCTCAAATCCACTCCACCAAACTCATGAAGTCCTTTGAATCTCTTCTTTTCCTTTTTCTTACAATGCTCTCTACTCATGCACTACAACTCCTCTCTTCTTCTCTCTAAGAAAAATATCCTAACTAATTTATGAGAGAGTTGTCGGTAGTGTCTAAAGTGGGTAGGGGGTTGCGACGTTGGTCTCTCTTAAATCCAATCCAAGTCTTCTTTTATAATTTTCCAAAAGGTGTTTTGGTGTCTCTTCAAAATGTGTGCACATTCAATGAATCTTCCAAGAGGTGCCTGATAATCAAAAATAATATACTATTTTAAGTACCCATTTTATGCTTATTTTTTGTGATATTCTATTTTAAAGAAGGGTATTTTTGTGTTTTTGTTGCAGGTAAATAATTTTTAGGCATTTGGAGCAAAAATGACAAAAAGGACGAAATTTGGAGCGAAAAGAGACAACTTTGGATTCTGGCGCATCATGCGCCAGATCGGCGCATGAAGCGCCAAAATCCAGAGAGCTGGCGCATGATGTGTCAGGGCTAACTTTTTCATATTAAGGCGGTTTGAGATAAATTTTGCACGGATTTTCTAAAGGACACTTGTTCTACACACCTCTTAGAGTAATCCAGTGCATGTAGACATTTTGGAAGGTTCTTTTATGAAGGGATATGACTCTTGAATCAAATGACGCATCTTTTAAGTTCAAAAGAGTTGACTTTTGTAGGAAACCTTTTGTTGGAATTCTTTTAAGAGGAGGCTGCCCAAGATAAAGGAAAAGACTTCATAGAGTGAGGCGGGCTTTTGTGTGTGACAGGAGGGAGAGAGAGAAAGTGGCGTGAGTTAGAGAGACAGAAGAGGAGATTTTCTTCTAGGGTTGTAAAAGAAGAGTAAAGGTGAGAAATTTCTTATTCATTATGTTTTCTAGGAGAAAATTGGGAGTGATTGTAAATAGCGAAAGGCTTGGAGAAAACTTCTAGGGATTTGCTTGGGAAGGATTGTTAGATAAGTTATATTTTCAATTTTTTGTTTTGTAAACTTATTTTTATATATGAAATTTGTGTTTTATCGTATTATTCTCATGAATTATGATTAGTCTTCTTTATCCTTCTCCCTACTTTGAAGATATGATTTTGTGAAGAATAGTTTTTTTTTCTACGATTTTAAATGATAATAATTTATGATGATTTGAACTCTGATCTTCATTAACTTTTCGATCTGACCAATTGAAATGTTAAAACTAGTTGAGAGACATATGTTCTAAAATGAGATATGATTTCTACAACATAGGGAGAATCACATTTGATTTCATGGGAGAGTATGTCATCCATGGGATTGGGTGCAAATAAATATGGAAATATACTTTGTTGGGTGTAGAATTGGAGATTTTAAGGTGACATATTAATAACCCCAATTTGGTTTAGTTGATTGGAAACTAATGTGAGATTTTTAGCCCGCAGGGGAGGGAGTAGTGGGAGTTCTGGAGTGGCAGTCGGTATCCTCCCAGCCTAACCACGAAATTAGAGACCAAACTCTCAATTAGTCAATGTTCTTTAATACACTTAAAAGAGGGTAAAGAATATGATCTCTCCTATGTGGCACAAAACAATTTTTATATATATTTTCCAATGATTTCAATTTCTTCACAAACCATATACTCATTGTAAAGAGGAAGGATGCTTTCTTAAATTTAAACTTTTCATCAAAATAAAAACTTCATTTAATCTTCACAATTTTACCTTTGAAAGTCTAGTATTTAGTTTAGTTTAATTGAAATTTGTGTTTTATCGTATCCTTCTCATGAATTCAGAGTAGTCTTCTTTATCCTTCTCCCTACTTTAAAGATATGGTTTGTGAAGAATAGATTTTATTTTCTACTGTTTTAAATGATAATAATTTATGATGATTTGAACTATGATCTTCATTTACTTTTCAACCTGTCCAATTGAAATATTACAACTTGTTGAGAGACATATGTTGTTAAATGAGATATGATTTCAACAACATACGGAGAAACACATTTGATTTCATCGAAGAGTATGTCATCCATGGGATTGGGTGCAAATAAATAGAGAAATATACTTTGTTGGATGTAAATTGGAGATTTTAAGATAATAGATTAAAACCCCCAATTTGGTTGAGTTGATTGAAAACTAATGCGAGATTGTTAGCCCTCAGGGGAGGGAGTAGTGGGAGCTTTAGAGTGGCAGCCGGTATCCTTCCAGCCTAACCACGTAATTAGGGACCAAACTCTGGATTAGTCAATGTTCTTTATATCACTCAGAAGAGGGTAAAGAATAGGATTGCATGTATTATGCACAAAATAGTTTAAATAAATATTTTCAAATGATTTCAATTTCTTCACAAACCATATACTCATTGTAAAGGGGAAGGATGCTTTCTTAAATTTGAACTTTCTGTCACAACAAAAACTTCATTTAGTCTTCGCAATTTTACTTTTGAAAGTCTAGTATTTAGTTTAGTTTAATTTTTTTTTAATTTTACATTTGCATTTTAATTAGCATTCACATGAGTAGTTGATACACCTAAAATATATAGTGTTTTTAGACAGATTTTTATACCTATGGTTTTGAGATATTGCACTTTAATAAAAGGTATTTGTGTGTTTTTCTTTCAGGTACAAGCAAAAAGTTGAAAAATCCTAAAGGAGTGAAAAGAATCAAATTGAGAGCAAAAATGAGAAAATAGTGCTAAAGTGTTTTGGCGCCTAAGCAACAGATCCAACGCTTAAGCGCCGTTGAACCAAAAAAGGACGAGCCTAAGCACTAGAAGCACCACGCTTAAGCGTCATAGGCAGTTATATGATGATTTACTTCAATTTTCTAAATTTTGAAGGGAAATTTGAGACATCTATTGGCTAAAGAGGGTGGTTAGGACCCCTAAAAATGAAAATATGGTTAGAAGACTTGTGAAAGGAGGCATCCTTAGGAAAATACATTGAATTGGGACACATTTTGGAGAGTTATTAAGGCACCTCTTAGAGATTTATAAAAGAAGGAAGTTGAAACTTTTTGAAGTGTGCTTGAAAGTCCTGGAAAGGTGGAGTTCTGAGAAGGTTTAGAGATAGTCTTGGAGAGGTTTTCAGGAATCACAAATTTACTTTAACCTTGTTATTTTTAATTTTATTTAGAGAGTGAGAGTGTTGTAAATGAGAAGAGATTCAAAGGAACTTCAAGAGTTTGGTAGAGGATTTGAGACAAGTTCTTATTTTTGTTTTTAAACTACTTTTGGTTTTAATCAAGACTACTTGTTTATTTGACAATGATTTATACTTTTAAATTAAAGTGTGGTTTTGTTTTCTCCATCGATTCTGAGTAGTTTTCTATATCTTTCTCATTAAAATTATAAGTAATTAAAGTGTTGGATGTAAGTTGTGGAGAGTATTGATCTTTAAAGTTGGAAGAAGTTGTGATGATTTAATTTCATGCACTTCATTTACTTCTTGATTTGGCTTAACTAGATATTGAAATTTATTGTGAGAACGTGTAAGAACTGGGCTGGTATTTGATCTCGATTTTGATATGTAAGAATTTATGAAGTTGACACCACTATAGCACCAAAAACTTGATCCTTATATGAAAATTAAGTTGTGTAAAATATATATAATTAGAGGTAATTAATAATGGGATTCTACGTAAGTATACATATTGTTATCAAGTAATAATAGACTTTCTATTTAAGCCCCAAATATCGATCCCACGAGGATGGTGTAAGTTAGCAATGATAAATTTTAACATGAACTTTACAGAAATTCAAACAAAATCACTGTCACTAATTTCAAATGTTGAGATATTAACCAAACTAAATTACTTAATTATTAGCAAAATGGAAATGCAAACTGTGAATAATAACTGCTAATCTACTAACTATATTTATGTAATGAAGATTTCTTTTGTGAAAAAACATCCTTCCCACTACAATAAAATTCTGATAAAATGAGATGAGATAGATGTTTATAATATGTATTATGCTAAATAGGAGCAATTTTAATTTTCTACCCTAATACAGTGCATAGAAAATCATTGGTTAATCTTAGGTTTAGTCCCTAAATTCGTGGCTTGCTAGAAGGATACCGACTCCTACTTCAGAGCTCCCACTTCCCTTCACCTGAAGGCTAACTCTCACTTTAGTTTTTAAACACTAAGACCCGAATTGGAGATTTTAGTCCGTCACCCTAAAGATTCTCCAATTCTACACCCAACAAAGAATATTTTCCTAATTATTTGCACTTAATTTCTTGAACTAATTTCTCCTTCATGAAATCAAATGGGACCCTCACTCTGTTGTAGAACTCATGCTTCATTTCCTGAATCATATGTTTTATTTCCTGAATCATATGTTTCAGAACATATTTTAATAAATCAATTGGCCAGATTTAAAAGTAATATAAGTTCGAAGTTGAAAAATCATCACAATTTATTTTATATTTTAATTATGGCACATTGATTTTATCTCTTCATTTCACCATATCTCAGAGTAGAGGGAAAGATAGAGGGAACTACTCAGACTTCATGAGAAAGATATGAGAAAAAAACAAATTTCATATATACAAGAAAGTTCATACAATACTAAATAAGCAAACAAACTTTTCTAGAACTGTTTCCCAAAGCAAATCCTTTGTAGCCTTTCCTTAAAAATGCACAAAGAAGAACTCTCTTACTTTTCTCCTTCTTTAACAGTCTTACAGAAAGTTTCACACTAAATCTCACCACAAAAACTCTAAATTTTGAAAGGAAAAGTACAAATTGACTCCAATATGATGGTGGAATGAAGATGGATTATGAAAATGTGGCGTGGTGGAACGTTGTGGTGCGAAAAATGAACATAGAGGAGCCCGTTTTTGGATGAAATTTGACCCCAAATAAAGCCCAAGGTCGGTTCTCCAAGAGGGGCCTCCAAAACTCTTTAAAAATCGTCCAAATACATCTAACCTTCTAGAAACGGGGTCTAAACTGCCTTTGGCACCGTCAGGGCTAGTCTGGAACCGTTGACGCGGAGTAAAATTTCTCTAGCTTTTGGTCGTTCTGCGCTATCAGCACAGACCTTGGCACTACTAGTGCTGAGTATTTCCTCAAAAACGTCATTTTGACTCCAAATTTCTTCCTCTTTGCTTCCTTTATGCTTTAAGCCCTAAAAATCAACAACTTGCAAGAAAACATCAAAATAGCTTCCATTAAAGTGCAATATCACTAAAAAAAAGTATAAAATATGGGTCTAAAAATTCATATATTTTTGATGTATCAAAATCTCCCAAACTTGCATGTTACTTGTCCTCAAGTAACTTCTCTACTACATAAAAATATGACTTATGGTAAAGAAGAATTTAAATTTTAGACTTACATACTTTAGTTCTCTAAAAATAATAGTTTAACTTAAGAAAAATTCAAAATAATTCCAGTTAATACTAAAGGTGTAAAGATACTTAGTAATTAAGTTTAAGGTTTTTTATCCTCTATTTCTTTCAAGAAATATTGCAATTTGTTATATTATAGTCACTTAGGATATTCATATGAAAAAGAACTTCATAAAACTTTATTAATAATTAAGTTAATATTCAAATCAAAAGTTTAGAAAATGTGTATAACTCTTTTTCCTTAAGTTGATTCAAGTGAAGCCAATTTTTAATTAGGCATCTCCTCAAGCTTCTCCCCGCATATTTTCTTTTTTTTTCTTTTTTTCTTTTCATTTTGTGAGGATTACTATATATGGATAGCCTATAATGATTTTGAACTTCACTATCCTCTTCATAAAGTAAGAACTTCTTATATTTCTTCACTTAACAAATTTATATTAACTTAAATATTTCATAAAGTTTAATTCTTTTCTTTTTTACATGAATCTTTTAAGATTTTTAATACTTCAAAAATACAAAATTCCTTTACTAAAAATAGAAAAACATAGCTCTAAGATTTCGTAATATTTCAAAAATACAAATTTTCTTTACTAAAATAGAAAAACATAGTCTTATTCTCTTTTACAAAATATCTTATCCCCTAGAATTAACCTTTATTATTAAAAATCTTTACTTAAATTTACTATATATTCAGAAACATAAATATAGTTATCTAGAGTTAACCCTTAATACCAAAGGTCATGTTAGATTTAAAATTTGAAAATTTAGTTAAGTGAGGACAAAAAAAATTATGTTCTTTCTCTCTTTCTAAAAATGATTTTTCTTCTTCTCCCCCAAACTTAAATTTTTAAAAGAATTTTTTTTACATGAAGAACTTTAAATGTGAAGGGTGAAAGAAAGCATTAAATACATAAAAAAAAAATTCATACCTGTTGGAGATTTTGATTTTTTAACATAAATTTTGAAATACAACAGGTGCTAATATGAAAACTAAAAGACTAAAAACATTAAATTGCACATAATACATATAAAATTTTCTGAGAACGAGCTAATCACAATACATAACAAAGTGTTGAAAATAGCAACAAAACTAAACTAAATTCTAAAAATGAAAACAGTTTTTCACATTAAAGTTTCACATAACATAACAACAGGGTCTCAACAACAACATAACACAAACAATACAATCACACAATACATACACATATAAACAAACAAACAAAAAGATCACCAGTAATCATCTTCTTTATCATCGACATCTAACTTCTGATGTTGATATGGAGTGTAAGTAAGGTGAATAGGGAATTGAACTGTATGGTCAACCCTCAGGTATCTCACTAAAGCATCATCATAAGCAGCATCATACTCAAATTTCTGTCAAATCAGATCATCTTTGTGAGCATTTCTGGCCTCCATATTCTGCATCCTACGATCCATCCTAAAAATATCTCCCTGCTGTGTCATCATCTGGTCCAACAACTCCCTGTTGCTGGGGTCACTTGAAGTAGGCTCACTAAAATTATGGGTTCAATAAGTAGAAGGAATATCCCTGGCCTCTCTTCCAGATCTCCAATCAACATGGGACTCATAAGTCTTGATGTTGGCAGGCTCAATCGGTCTCTTTGGCTCAATTCTCTCCTCATCAGGTCTGAAATCAACTCCTGCATGCTCACAAAGTATGTAAATGAGAGCAGGGTGTGCCAATCCACCAGTGGTCTCTCCCAGAGCAATAGATCAAATTTTCATATAAATGATAGAGCCTACATTTATATCCATCACTTCTTGAATACAGAAGTTCGGGATGGCTCTATCCTTGGTCACTTCACTATGATTGTTTGTTGGAATCATCCTTCCAGAAATAAAATAATACAAGGCCTTAGACACTACATTTAACATAGAAAGGGGAAAGTTAACTTTAACTCCATTCTTTATATTCCAAGACCCTTTCTCACAATTAAGAAAAGAAATAACTTCATATAAGGCTTGATCTGTAGCAGAAATTGAATGATACTGGCATCTATAAACATCTTCTAATTGATAAAGCTCATTGATTTTTCTTGGAGTAAACTCCAACCTTTTTCTTCGAACAAAAACAAGATCATCAAAAGCCTCACGAAGGTTGGCATAAAATTTCATCACAATCCCAACTATTGCATCGTCAGTAAACTAGCAGAAGATTTCCCACTGCCGAGCGATAATCTATCGTTCAACTTCTCCTCCCAGATTTTTAAATCCTTGGTCCTGAATCACATTTTTATTTTCTTTAAATATATGAAATCGAGCACTGGTTCTAAAGCTAATAAACCTTTGCTCGTCATATTCTACCTTCCTTTTGCTTGATATAGGTGTCATTGGGAATCTAGAAAAATTTGAAAAATAAATCTGAATAAATCCCAAAATTCCAAAAAATAAAATGTAAATCACTTTAAACTTAAATCTACTAAGTAAGAGTTCTTTACCAAAGCATTTTCTCAAAATCTCATAAAAAAATTTCAAAATTTTGAATCTAGTCAATGTGAGAAAAATGTTTGGTGAAAATTAAAAATTTTTACTTTAAAGTGTAGCTCTTACCTAGAGAAGATGAAATCTGAAGTTCCTTTGCCTCTAAATTACCTCAAATCAGCTCAAAATCAAGCCTTAGGTGCAAAACCGAAGATTGAAGGTGACCTAAGGGGTAAAAATGGAGGTTTGCGGTGAAAATCGTGAATTAAAGGGTTAATTTGTCGCTCTCGGGTTGAAGGCGCTGTCATGCCAATGCCAGTATCGTCGACACTGAAGGACCGAAATTCACTATTTTGATTTTCAAATTTTCAATGCCAGCGTCGTCAACGCTGAACGATCGAAATTTACTATTTTGATTTTTAAATTTTCAATTTCCTTTCAGTTTTCTCCAAAGTTTTTAGTATTTCTAAACAAAAATTTTTATCTAAATTTATAACTACACATTTAACAAAGAATCATATTCACAAACAACAACAAACTGTCTTTTATAAATGAAAATATACTTTTCACCAACACATTTCACAAATCACAAATTCACACCTATTAAGCAAACTAATTATAAATTAGCATCGAAATCAAACCGCATCACGAAATGCTAATACAAAACTATACACATAATCAAAGTTCAAAATTCTAAAGCAAAAATAAACCAAATCAAACCTAATCAAATCCACACAATTACAATAAACAGATAAACATTTTTAAGCAAGTAGAGAATTCACAATCTTCAATCATTCAGCCTCATCTTCAGTGCTTTCACCTCCTTTAATATCTCTCATAGATTGGTTATAAACATATAGGTTGTAGAAGGATCGATACGATAATTGATCTATCAAATTTTCTTCCATCCACCCCATTTCTTTAAACATCCGAACTAATCGTGCTTCAAAAATTTTAATGTGATCAAAATTCTCTTTCATTCTCCAATCTAAGTGATCAAAAAGGTACTTGAGATTTCCCACTACATTCATAATACTCTAAGTTCTCTTTCAATTTTCTTCAATTTCTTCTCTAAAGCAAGCAAAATTCCAACAGTTGCTGGCATTAATGGAGTTGAAGCATGTGAAGAAAGATCTATAATAGCATTTAGTGCTTCATTTCCATTACCAACATACTGATCATCAATAGGAATCATGGACTCCCACGGTAGTAAAACTTTTTCCCAATTTTCATATGGCACTTGGGATTGACTACAAATCAGAAAAATTGTAGAAGGATGCCCAAGTCCATAAATTGACCTATTCATAATGACTCCCATCACAGATTTAAATATAATTGAACCTATATCAATAGGTTTATCCATTTGAATACAATAGTTTAAAATAGCAGTCTCCTTGGTGACTCTATTGATCTTCATATTAGGGATTAATTTTCCACAAATAAAGAAATGCCACTGCTTTGAAATTGGATTAAGTGAAGAAGCAAGAAAACTAATATATCCTTCATCTCGTACTTCCCACATATCACTTTCATCCATCAGAAAATTATAAATATCTATCAAATCTTTCGTAGGAATGAAATTTGCATAATGACAAATTGGAAAATTTTCTATCATATACAATTCATTAATCCTTGCACGAGTACTGATACAACCTTACCTCATATGAAGACAACTCCTTGGGTAATTCCATGTAGATTTGCATAGAACTCTTTCACTACAGGTACGACAACCACAGCGGTAGTGTAATACAGAACTTCTCATCGCCTTTGCAAAATATTCTTGTCAACTGAAGCACTTGGATTGATCAACTCATGATTAACAAATCATCTTCCCTTGATCAATCTCTTCTTCGTAATAATTTTATCATATAATCTCTGCACATTGAAACTAATAAAATTTCTTCTATTAAAACGCCATACCTTGAAGTATTTCTGGAATTGGAAGCCATGGAATCCAAAAAGAGAAAGTTTCTAGGTGTATTAGGCAAGTTTTAGGACTTTAAAAACACCTCCCAACAATTATTATGGAGCAAAATCCTCCCAAAGTCCGCCAAAATTCATAGGAACCGTCCAACCGCTCTCGGCGTCGCCAGTACTCCCGATGGGCACTACCGAAGCTGAGATCCGTTTTCTTAGGCGCCGTCGGCGCTAGTGGCCAAATTTTTTTGTGATTTTCCTTTTTCAATTTTATATGCAGTTCTACTTATTTTGAAATGTCCTCCAAATTCAGAATCATTACATCTTTCAATTATCTGTTGAGTTTCTTCATAAGACACGCATCTTCTAATAATTGGATCTTTACATTATTTATATAGTAATGGGTCATCCCAAAAAAAGTCTTTTGAATCATATATAAACTTCTTTAATTGTATATTTTTTATATCATTTGGTAGAATATCACTTAGAATATAATTTACTATATCAGCATACCACGCTACATCCATTTCATCAATACTATATAATTATTCACCAGAGAAATTCTTTAAAATTTCATTTGCAAAATTAGTTAATATTTCTATTTCTATTCTAGATAAATGATCAACCATTTGATTATTATTTTTCTTTCTATCAATCATCGTAAAATCAAATTCTTGCAATAGAAGTATCCATCTAATTAATCTTGGTTTAGCATCCTTCTTTTGCATTAAATATTTAATATTATAATGATTGAATCCACTATACATTTAATTCTAATTAAATAAGGTCTAAATTTATCAAAATCATAAACAATAACTAATAACTCTCTTTCAGTAGTAGTATAATTAATTTGAACTTCATTTAGAGTCTTACTAGTATAATATATAACTTTAAAAACTTTATCATGTCTTTGTCCTAATACAACCCCAATAGCATAATCACTAGCATCACACAATATTTCAAATGGTTTTTTTTAGTCAGGTGGTACTATTATAGGTACAGTGACTAATTTTTCTTTAATAATTCAAATGCTTTTATGCATTCTTCATTAAAATCAAATTTTGTATCTTTTTTCTAAAAGTTGGCATAGCGGCTTAGTTATTTTTGAAAAAGTTTTTATGTAGCGCCTATAAAAACCAACATGTCCTAGAAAACTTCTCACCCCTTTAACACTAGTAAGCGGTGGTAATTTTTCTATAACTTGGATTTTTGCAGGATCTACGTCCATGACTTTTTCAAAAATTTTATGCCCAAGTACAATACCTCCTGCAACCATAAATTGACATTTTCCTAATTTAATACTAGATTGACTTTTTCACATACTTCCAGAACTTTTCTAAATTATTAAGGCATAATTCAAACGAAGTCCCAAATACAAAAATATCATCCATAAATACTTCCATTCCATGTTCTATAAAATTACTAAAAATTGACATCATAAATCTTTGAAATGTTGTAGGTGCATTGCATAGTCCAAAAGACATTCCACGAAAAGCAAATGTTCCATATGGGCTTGTACACGTTGTTTTCTCTTGATCCTCTAGAGCAATTGGAATTGGTGATAATCGGTATATCCATCTAAAAAGCAATAATACTTATTCCCTGCCAATCTATCCAAAATTTAGTCTAGAAAGGGTAAAGGAAAGTGATCCTTTATGGTAGCCATATTTAATTTTCTATAGTTAGTGCAAATTCGCCAGCTAGTTACTTTTCTTATTGATATTAATTCATTTTTCTCATTTTCTTCAACATTCACTCATCCTTTCTTTGAGACACAGTGAATTGGGCTTACCGAAGCACTATCTAAAATATAATATATAATTCCAACATATAATCATTTTAAAATCTTTTTTTTAACAACTTCTTTTATTATTTGGTTTAATCTTTTCTGAGGATCAGCTTTAGGTTCATATTGTTCATCTAATAAAATTCTGTGCATACAAATTGAAGGACTAATTCTTTTAATATCTACTAAAGTCCATCCAAAAGCTTTTTTATACCTTTTCAACATTTCTATTAACTTTTGTTCCTGAATCTCAGTTAACTCGGAAGATAGAATAACCAACAATGTAGATGACTCTCCTAAAAATGCATACTTTAAATGGGAAGGTAATATCCTTAATTCAAGTTCAGGTGGTTTAATACTTGAAGGGATAACATTTTTAATATCATTTTCTAACAAGTATAACGTTTCAAATTTGCCCTGAATATAATCCAAATCTTCTTCTTTAATTTCATCTTCATTCTAAAAAATTCTCCTTGCTTTAATTTAACTTTGAATTCTTTCTTAAATTGTTCATTACATAGATGTTCATTATCTTTTTCTATTGCAGGATATTTCATAGCTTTCATTACATTAAATTTTACTTCTTGATCATTAAATCATTATTAATTCTCCTTTTTGTACATCTATTACAGCTTTTCGTGTCACAAGAAATGTTCTCCCTAAAATAATAGGAATTTCTTTATCTTCCTCCATATCCAATACTATAAAGTCTACACGGAAAATAAATTTATCCACTTTTACTAGTACATCCTCTATAACTCCTTTTGGATAAGTTATTAGATCAACTAACTGAAGAGTTACGGTAGTAGGGGAAATTTCTCTCAAATCTAAATGTTTAAAAATTGATAAGGGCATAAGATTGGTACTCGCTCCTAAATCACATAAAGCTTTTCCATACAACTTTTCACTAGTTGCAAAAGGTATAGTAAAACTACCAGGTTCTTTTAATTTTTCAAGAAGCTTTTTCTGAATAATAACACTACACTCTTCACTGAGTGCAACGATCTCATGATCTGTAAACTTCCTTTTCTTATTTTGTACATGCTTCATAAATTTCGCATAACTTCACATTTGTTCCAAAGCTTCAACAAAAGAAATATTTATTGTTAACTTCTTAAGGATTTCCAAAAATTTTGTAGATTGTTTATCTTGATTCTTCTGCTTTAGTCTTTGAGAAAATGGAGGTAATGGTTTTTCTAAAGGAACCTGTGTTTGTTTATTTTCCTGTTGATCATTTTTCATTTCTTCCTTCTTTTCATCAACTTCAGTTTCTCTTTGGGTTCTTGTTTCAATTTTTTTTCCACTTCGTAGTTGAATAGCTTTAATTTGCTATTTATTTTGATCATTTGGATTAACATCTACAGTACTCAGAAGAATTCCAAAAGGTCTGTTATTAAGTGTTGTAGCAATATGTCCTAATTGATTTTCAACATTTCTAATAATAACCCCTTGATTCTGTATTTGATTTCCCATATTCAACATCAATTCTTCCATTGTCAACTTCTTTTCCTTAACTTGTGGGTTAGGGTTGGAGTTAAATCCTTGAGGATAATAAGGTCGAAAATTAGGATTTCCTTGATTGTTCAAAATTATAGATGGATTCACCGAATTATTATAATTATTCCAACTAAAATTAGGGTGATTTTTCCATCCATGGTTAAAATAGTTAGAATAGGTATTGTTATTTAGATTATCTATAGTGTTTAAGGTATTTGAGAATAGTTCACTCCTATTTGATCAATCTTTTTAGAAATAGCAGCAATTTAAGATGTGAAAATAGACATTACATTAGAATCATGAATACTGGCTACTCTCTTAGGATTTACCTTTTCAGAGGGCCAATGAAAATTGTTAGTAGTCATTTCTTTAATTAAAGAATATGCTTCATCAAAAGGTTTCGACATTAATGATCCGCCCAGAACAACATCAATAATAAATCTTAATGGTCCTACTTTGAGTTATTAGCAATCTGGCAAAGAATGGTGCGGACATTTTCTGAAAAGTTCTTTAAATCTTCCGAGGCTTCATATATTGATTCCCCTTCAAACTGAGAAAAAGATGTAATACTTCTAAGCTTAGTAATTTTTTAGGGTGAAAAATATTTAGCCAATAATTTTTGTGGTAGTTCTCCCCAAGTTCTAATAGATATAGCTACTGAATTTTACCATGCCTTGACTTTATCCCTTAATGAAAAAGGAAAAATTCTAAGCCTAACAACATCATTAGACACTCCGTCATGTAGCACAAATTGGTAAATGATCTTCCAAACTGATTATTTTGTACCAATTGGATAATAGCAGGTTTAAGGTCAAATGAATTAGCAACAACATCAAAATTTTGAATAATTAAATGAAGTTCATCTACTGCCAGATTCGCATAATCTTTTAAAGGCCTTTGTCCATTCTCATTTATTGGATTTTCTATATTATTGTCCATCTCTTTCAAATTCTTAATTTCTTTTTGTTGTTTTCGAATCTATTTAATGGTACATTCTAATTCTAAATTGCAAGGTACTATACATTCAGATTCAATATTTCACATAATCAAATAAAGCAAAAAAAGTAAAATTCTTTAAAAATAAACTCTTAAAAATATTTTTTATTTTATTTTATTCATTTTTTTGTGTATTTTATATTTGTATATATATTATCTAAATTTCATAATTTATCAAAACTATTTAATTTAATTAAATTTAATCGTTACCTTCCACGACAACGGCGCCAAATACTTGATCCTGATTTTGATATTTAATTATATATGAAGTTGACACCACTACAACACTAAAAACTTGATTCTTATATGAAAAGTAAGTTGTGTAAAATATATATAATTATAGGAAATTAATAATGAGGTTCTACGCAAGTATACGTATCATTATCAAGTAATAATTGACTTTTTATTTAAACCCCAAATATCGATCCCACGGGGAAGGTGTAAGTTAGTAATGATAAATTTTAACAGGAAATTTATAGAAAATCAAACAAAATCACTATCACTAATTTTGAATATTGACATATTAACGAAACTAAATTAATTAACTATTAGCAAAATGGAAATGCAAATTTTGAATAATAACTTCTAATGTACTAACTACGTTTATGTAATGAAAATCTCTTATGTGAAAAAGCATCCTTCCCACTACAATGAAATTCTGGTAAAATGAGATGAGATAAATGTTTATAATATTATTGTGCCAAATAGGAGCAATTTTAATTTTTTACTCAGATACAGTGCATAGAAAATCATTGGTTAATCTTAGCTTTAGTCCCTAAATCTGTGGCTAGGCTAGGAGGATACCGGCTCCCACTCCAGAGCTCCAACTTCCCTCCATTTAAAGGCTAACTCTCGATTTAGTTTTTAAACACTAAAACTAAATTGCGGATTTCAGTCTGCCACCCTAAAGATTCTTCAATTTTACACCCAACATAGAATATTTTCCTATTTATTTGCACTTAGTTTCTTGAACGAATCTCCTTTATAAAATCAAATGTGACCCTCACTCTATTATAGAACTCATACTCCATTTCCCGGATCATATGTTTCACAACATATTTTAACATCAATTGGCATATTGAAAAGTAAATTAAGTTTGGAGTTATAAAGTCATCACAATTTATTTTATATTTTAATTATGGCACATTCATTTTGTCTCTTCATTTCACCATATCTTAGAGTAGGGGGAAAGATTGAGGGAACTACTCAGACTTCATGAGAAATATATGATAAAACACAAATTTTATATATAAAAGAAAGTTCATACAATATTAAATAAACAAAAAAACTTATCTGGAACTCTTTCTTAAAGTAAATCCTTTGTAGCCTTTCCTTATAAATGTAGGAAAAAGAACTCTCTCACTTTTCTCCTTCTCCAACACTCTTACAGAAAGTTTCACACTAAATCTGACCATAAAAACTCTAAACTATGAAAGCAAAATTACTAATTGACTCCAATATGTTGGTGGAATGAAGATGGATTATGAAAATGTGGCATGGTGGAACATTGTGGAGCGAAAAAATGAACGTATAGGAGCCCGTTTTCTATGAAATTAGGCCCCAAATAAAGACCAAGGTCGGTTCTCCATGAGGTGCCTCCAAAAAATCTTAAAAATTTTCCAAAATACATCAAATCTTCTAGAAATGAGGTCTGAACCGCCTTTGGCGCCGTCGGGGCTAGTCTGGAGCCGTCGGCGCTGAGTAAAAATTCTACAGCTTTTGGTTGTTCTGCGTCGTCGGCGCCGACCTTGGCACTACCGGCGCTGATTATTTCCTCAAAAATTTCATTCTGACTCCAAATTTAATCCTTTTTTCTTTTTTCCTTAAGCCCTAAAAATCAACACCATGCAAGAAAACACCAAAATACCTTCCATTAAAGCACAATATCACCAAAAATAAGTATAAAATGTGGGTCTAAAACTGCATATATTTTCAGTGTATCAGTATTGTCTCAGACAACAATTGAAAAGAATCACATGAGGTTTTACGAATGAGAATGTAATTCATATGATTTTGTGTAAGTAAATAGGGAAATAATCTTTGAAGGGTGTAGAGTTAGAGGACTTTAAAGTGGCAGGTTAAAACCCCCAACTTGGTTTATTATTTTAGGTTCTTATACAAATGTTAGCCCCCAAGTGGAGGGAATTGAGGGAACTCTAGAGTGAGAGCTAGTATCTTCCCTGCCTAGCCGGTCTTCCAAAAGTATTTAAATTTTAAATTTGCCAATGTTCTTTATAGCATCTCTATTAAGGGTAAAAAATATTATTGCTCATATTTGACACAACACAATTTTCATACTTTCTTAACAGAATTCCTATACTTAATACTGATTCATGACGAGGAGAAAGACATTTTTTCATATTCAGTGCTTTTCTTTACATAAATTCAAGTTATCTCTAGAAGTTTTTATTGTTTTGTCAAAATATCAAAAATACCAAAAAGATTATAATTTTTTCTTATTGATAAAATATCTATAGTTTAAGTAATTGCCTTTTCAAAATAGAAAGTTTGTTATTCAATAGTGCACATTGCTAATTTTCCTTGTGGGTTCGATATTTAGGGCTTAATCAAAAATTCTTATATTCTTGTAATGATACGTATATTTGCGTAGTACCCCAATATATATATAAATTAAAAAATAAATTTCTTATTTTCTTCAGGATAAAGTTTTTGATTCTGTTGCAAAGTAAGGAAACATAAGTGAAAAATATCATCAAAGATATACTGTGCATATACATAGTCGGGATCATGTTTTTGGCGTCGTTGCCGGGAAAGAAAAGAAAAATCGAAAGATAATTGATTAAAAGCAAATTTCTATTTTTGAAAGTCTTATTTAAAATTTAAAAGTTATTGTAGGAATATCTTATTATAAAATTTTAACTTGTGTGTATTTTGTTGTATTTTATTTTTATTTTTATGTTAGTGTATTTGTAGTTCAGGTTCTAAAGGACTAGTGCCATACGTTTCTGAAATAGAGAGAACTGTTTAAAAATTCGAAAAAACAAAAAAAAAATTAAAAATTTTGAAAAATCTAAAAAAATTACAGAAATGACAAACCAAAAAGATCAAAATGCTGAAATTCATCAAGAATATAGACCTTTATGAGATTATGCCAACCCTACGGTAGATGAATTTTATTGTAGTATTCAAAAACCTACTGTAGAGGCTAATTCATTTGAACTTGAACCTGTTATTATTTAAATGGTATCGAATAATCAGTTTAGGGGATCACTAACTAAAGATCCAAATTTACATCTTGCCAACTTTTTAGAATTGTCTGCTACATTTAAATACGATGGTGTATCAAATGATGTCATAGGACTTAGGTTATTTCCTTTCTCAGGATAAGGTTAAGATGTGGTTGAATTCGTTAGCAACTAGATCTATCAGAACTTGGGGTAATTTAGCACAAAAATTCCTTGCTAAATATTTTCCACCATTAAAAACTTCAAAGCTTGGAAATGATATTACATCTTTTAATCAGTTTGAAGGGGAATCTATTTATGAAGCATGGGAACGATTTAGAGAACTCTTAATAAAGAGTCCACACCATGCTATACTAGATTGATTAATAATTCAAACTTTGTATAATGGATTAGCTCGATCTCTTAGATCTATGATCAATGGCGCTGCTGGTGGTTCATTGATGTCAAAACCATTTTATGACACTTATGCTTTAATTAAAGAAATGACTACCAATAATTTTCAATAGCCTTCTTAGAGGGTGAATCTAAAGAACATAGCCAATATTCATGAATCTAATGCATTTACTATGTTAGCAAATCAAGTTGCTGCAATTTAAAGGAAATTAGACCAATTTGGAATGAATTTTTCTCAATCTATCTCTATGATTGAAGAGAATTCATTAGGCCAAAAAGTAGATTCCCAAGCATCATTAGAAATATTCAATGCCATAAATAACAAGCAGAATAACTCATATTCAAATTATTATATCCCAGGTTGGAAGAACCATCCCAAATTCAATTAGAATAATATTACGGGTGGTAATAATCAGCAATGAGAGAACAATCATGTAAACCCATTAAGAAACTAGAACAACCAAAATAATAATAATTATAGATCCACTTATCCTCCATATTTTAAGAGTAATAAAAAATTTAAGGAGAAGAAGTTTTCTATAGAAGAAGTGGTGTTACAAATGGGAAATCAGTTACAAAGTCAAGGAGCTACAATTAGAAATATTGAGAATCAACTTCAAAAAATCATAAATTCATTAAGTAATAGATCCTAAGGAGCACTTCCTATTAATACTAAAATAAATCTGAAAGACCAGAATAAAGAGCAAGTAAAAGCCATTCAACTTAGACGCGGAGGAGAGTTGGAAGGTAGGGTTCAAAATGAAACTGAAGTAGAGAGAGAAGAAATTGAAGAATCAAAAGAGGATGCTCATAAAGATTCTGAAAGAACTATTTCTCCTCTTAAAGTTAAATTAGAAAAACCACCACCTCCATTTCCTTAGAGACTTTGTTAACAAAATTTGGATAAGCAATTTTCAAAATTTTTGGAATTTTTTACAAAGCTTATAATTAATATTCAATTTGCTGAATCCTTAGAACAAATGCCAAGCTATGTAAAGTTTATGAAGGATATTCCCAACAAGAAAAGGAAGTTTGAAGATTATGAGACTGTTGCACTTAATGAGGAGTGCATTACAATTATTTAGAAGAAGCTTCCTGAAAAGCTTAAAGATCCTGGTAGCTTTACAAGTTCATGTGCGATAGGAGACAGATTTTATGAGAAAGCTTTATGTAGTTTAGGTGCAAGCATTAACATTATGCCATTATCAGTATTTAAAAGATAGGGATTAGGAGAAATAACCCCTACTACTATAACTCTGGAGTTAGCAGATCGTTGGATAATGTACCATAAAGGAGTTATAGAAGATGTCATAGTGAAAGTAGATCAATTTATCTTTCATGTTGATTTCATTGTGTTGGATATGGAGGAAGATAAAGAGATACCTGGGGAGACCTTTCCTAGCCACAGGAAGAGCAATGATAGATGTGCAGAAAGGGAAATTAACAATATGCGTCAATGATCAAACTCTTACTTTTAACATTTCAAGATCAATGAAATATCCTGCAAATGTTAAAGATGATGAATGCAATAGAATAGATGTTATAAGATATTGTTGACCTCTCTTTTGATTGAGGTTTAGTTTTTCTTCTTTAGTAGCCTAGGGTCTAGCCATGGGACTTTCCTGTTGACTTTTCCTAGAAAACTAGAAAAGGAACCCTCACCGTTAGAAATTCTAAACTCCCCTTTGCTCAACTTGAAGCTCTACATATTGGTCCTAACCTCTAGCACTTAGTTGGTGGGGTCATTATGGGGGAGCTCAAGGGGAGTTCCCATAGGACTATTTGACCTTAGGGTTAGCCCTGGATGTTGGTTTGGAGCTAAGGCACATACTTTTACTCCCTCTCACTCACAATCACTCACAACTATAAACCTAAAATTTCTTGACTTTGATCCTTTAATCATTTGGGAGACTCATGTAGATGGTCCCCTAAACCCACTGGTCTTAGGCTAGGGTTTAGCTAAGACCAGTATATAGAGGGCTCAAATGGGGTTTCCGTTGGTCCATAGCTCATATATAGTGGTTGGTATCCCAACCCTTCCAAAATATTCAACTTGGTCTTTTGCCCCTAAATCCCCGTCAGATTACCTAAATACACTTGAAACCCCAAATTTACCCAAAATACCCAGATTTGTTCATAAATTATTTCAAACCTTTTGAAAATACCCAAGTTACCCAAAAATTCCAAATTTACAAAAATACCCCCAAAATGGCCAAATTTACAAAAACACCCTTGGCACTCCAAATTTTCCCAAAACCTCCAAAATCACTCCAAATTTCTCCAAAACCAATTTAGACCCTTCAACTGAACCCAATTTGGCCATTTTGTCCATTTTGAACAAAACCCCAAAATTATCTTTAAGGGCCCAATCTCCCCATATTTACCTCAAATGTCCATCAATTTGAGCCCAATTTTATTCAATTTCAATTCTAAACTCAAATTAACCTTTTATATGAGTAATCTAAACCAAATCAAAGCCTAATTGGCCTATGCTTTGAGCTCAATTTTGATCTAAGTCAAACCCCAAATTTTGACCCTATGACTTAATCCCACAAAGTTGAACCCTATAGCCTACTCATTTTGCCCAAATTTAAATCCTAAACTCTTCATAACAGTCCTAAAAACCAAATTAAACCTTCAATTGGCCTTGGTGAAGCCCCAATTGCACTCAATTTTAACCCAAGTCCAAAAATCCCCAAATTTGCCTTAAATTGGATATGTCCCCAAATTCCACCAAATTGATTACCCTAACCACAAAATTGACACCCAATTTAGGTTTAGAACTCTTCATGAAATTCTTATAGACAATTTTCAATATTCAATTTTGACTTAGCCCAACCTTAGGCCAACCTACCCAAGTCTAACCCAACATGCCCAAATTGACCAAAATCCCAAAATCCTTCAAATTGAACCCCCAATTGAACTCAAAATGATTTCAATCCTTCACAAAAAATATTCATAATAATTATCTACACAATGTTGATTAATTAATTGGGTTCAAATTCATGTCTAGCCTAAACCAAACCCAACTTTTAGCCATTTGGACCCAAATTGAACCCATGCACCAAAATTGACCTAGCCATGTCAACTTGATCAAGGCAAGACTTCTACAACCAACTTTTGGATCCTAGGAACTACTTTAGATCCTCATAGCCCACACTAGTTGTGCCATGGACCAAGGGTCCCAAAAATTAAGGGATCTCTTTTAAAAAATGCTTAAACCACTTGGATACTTGCCAAAATTGCTCACCCACTTTAATGGCTCCCACTTGATGGCCTGAACCACTTGTACACTGGCTCACCTGACCACTGGCCACCTCCCTCAGCCTTACAGGATGGCCTAATCATTGGGGGAGCCAAACCAAAGAACCACCCTAAGCTTATTCAAACCCAATTCCACACATCCAAGCTGGCAATCCTCAATTGGCTAACTGTGCTTTTCAACCCTCCACATAAGCACTTAATTGCACCCCACCAGGTCCCCTGAGCCACCCTATCCAGCCATGGCTATAAAAGCCACCCCTCATTGCTAAGAGAGGGTGCTGAAGTATTTTATTAAAGGAAGCCCCTCAAATTGCTCCCAAGCCTTCCCTCAGAACCCTAAGCTTAACCCCACCCTCCTAAAACATTAATTCTGACAACCTGAGCTCAATTTGGCCACAAAAAATAGGGCATTTCTCGGCCATTGCACAAAACCTCACCAATCTTCAAATTGAGGCACGCATAAGCTTCCCTAGTCAAAACAAGGAGGCTTCCCACCAAAATCCCCCTCTGCCGAGCATCCTAACATAGCTCAAGACCAAGACCATACCACCCCTTGAAGGAACTCCTACTCAGGCATGGGCTTGTATCAAATTGATACATCCAGTAGGTTTGTCAGACCTTACACAAGCTCTCACAAGCACTGATTGAAGCCAAACCTCTTAGACAAAGATATTCATTCTCTTCACCCAATTTTAAGCTCGGTTTGGAACACTGTGAAATAGATCTCCATTTCATGCATGATAATCCGTGTGGATGTATTCCTGTGGGTTAGATGAAGGTTTAGGAGAAATCTAGGAATGATTTATTGGAGTATTTAGGGAGATATTAACCCAAGAGGATGTGTAGTGCTCGTCTCATACTAGTTGGGGACGAAGGACGAAGGCCGTCAGATGGCACGTGTAACGAATGGACGAGCTTGATACAGCCAGACCAGCAAACGGGACATTAACGTTGTGCCACATGGCTGCTTGGTCAGAAGGTGACGTTGAATCAAAACCCGATAAGCGGAGCTTCGGAGTGTCGTAGCATGACGCGGTGGCTGATTGATTTAAGTAAGAAAATAAGGTCCTTTTTAATTTATTTAAATCAATTGACTTTAAAATTGATATCTTGGTGTAGAAAAATCACAACAATAAATAAAAATATCCTAGTGCTCAGTGAACAGAGGAGAACAATGTGGAAATGGTTTGAAGTTTATTTGATGTAAATTTTATTTTTAATTAATTAAATACTGTTCTAAGTATTTTGATTCTCCATGCATTCAAGTATTTCGCAATGGCTTGATATTTTGGCATATTGTTGCCTCTATCATGTGGGATATTTCCTGATTTTTCTAAAGTCAGGGGAGACCCCTAGATAGAGATCTATATTTTACAAGTTTATGCATCTGATTTGGAAAATTAATTATAAGAATTAGCATGTTGCTTAGAAAAATTCCAGAAATTATTGGTAGGTTCACCGTGACTAGAGAAACCTAAGAAAAATTTGTTATGAGCTAAGTCATTAAGAATACACTTAATTTGCATAAAACCTTAAAATACAATAGAAAATTTATTTTGGAAAAATAAACATCTAAATGACTAGAGTTTAATTGTCCACTGTAATTAAAAGTTCAAAGGACTCCCCAATAAAATTTCAAAACATATGGAGCTCATTTGATAACCTAATTTTATTTTCTAAGTTAAATGACACTTTTAACACTTAAAATAATCATAAAAATTAAAATACAACTCAAAATTTTATGAAATTGGTTTTGGGTGCTCTCTGTGATCAGAGGAATTTTCTAAAAAAAAATTGTAATTGAAATAAAAAATTTCATTTCTAAGCATATTTTAAATATTTAAATAATTAAAAAAATAATAATAATGATAAACTAATAAAATTGATGAAAATGTTCTAAATTGTTTCCTAAACACTTGGGACCAATTAGAATATTTTTCATAATTTTCTAAGTGAAGATATTGAACTTCAAGGCTTAAAATAATTTTTAAACACTAAAAAAGGATTTTCCTTAATGTCTCACTAAAATAATTCTAATAATTTAAAGGAAAATCCTAAAAATGTGAATAATGTTTCCTTGGGTTTTTTGACCTCAGAGAGATTTAATAAAAATGTAAAACTTAATTTTTCACATTTAAAATATTTTATAATTCATTAATACTCTAGAACTTAAAATAATTCTGATAATTCAAATAAAAATCAAAAAATCATAAAATTTGGTATAAGTGGTTCTCTCATCTATGTGTACCTCTAGTAGAAAATTCAAGTGATTTGGCTTTGCCTCGGTCAAGTTATTTAATTTTCTTTGAAAAATCTTATTTTTGCATGTAAATAATTTTATAATTAAATTAAATTTAAGAAAATCACATTTTCTCCTCTGATGTCTTTCTTGACCCATGAGTGAGATTGGATAAAAATTCTAAATTCATTTAAATTAAATTTGATGAATTATGAAATGATAGAGCCTTAGGGGCAAAGGTATATTTTTTTTTGAAATTTGGTCTTAATTAACATTTAGGCTTAATTCAAGAAAGGGAAATGGGCAATATTTGATCTTAATTAACATGTTCAGATGATTGAAACATAAATAATTAATTGGAAGAAACCAATCTCATTTTTCTTAATTAAAGGATAAATTTGCAATTTCCTAATTCTCCTAAATCATTAAAATTTGGATGTCTATTAAATTAAATGATCCTAGACCTAGGGGTATGATTTTGGATTTTAATAACTCACTAATTTAATACCCTTATTTGGTGTTCAAATGACATTCAAACATTTTGATGATGAATTACTATCACTTAAAATTCAATTTCTTTCAAAAATTACTAATATATCCACCAAGGTCTTAAGGGCTTAATAGTGACCTAGGCTAAATACAATTTGTGTAAATGAGGATTATAAAAGTGAATGTAACTAGAAATTGAACACCTTTAAAAAAAACAGTACAAGCCCAAGTTAAAGCTAAAATTGGCTATGTGTCCAAGTAGTATTAACTTGCCCCTTTTAAGGGTTTTCACCCACATAATTTTCAGATTAAATGACAATTGAAAATCACCATATTCTTAGGGATAATTGAAACATCGATATTCACTGAACACTAGAGGTATTTACATGATTAATTATTAAGCAACATAATAAGTTTAAATGAGCTCGAGACTTTTCACCAAACGTTGAGAGAGAAGCATGGACCTGCTTTTTCCTCCCAACCTTTTGGATACCTCAGAGATCTACAAAACTTAGTATGTTTTACTTAATGAAATCATCCTCAAATGAATTATTTGGGGCTCACCAAGACATCATTTAAGATTTGGTAGATCACCGGAACCTTATCTACCCGTTCTACATAAAATGCTTTTAATATATAAATGCCCTCACATGCATTTTGAGTTTCAGTTCAAGATGACAGGAATAACATCCAGGTACGCTTTTATTGTAATTTATTTTACCTGCATTTCTAGTTTCCCATAATTTAATTTTTAGTACTTTACTGTATTACTCACCTGCATGTTGTTGTCCTCACTTTTGGTTGAGGTCTAGAAACTTCTTTAGTAGCCTAGGTCTAGCAATAGGACTTTCCTATTGACTAGTCTTAGAAAACTAGAAAAGGTACCCTCACCATTAGAAACTCTATAGGACTTTCCTATTGACTAGTCTTAGAAAACTAGAAGAGGTACCCCACCATTAGAAATTCGTAGCCTAGGTCTAGCCATAGGACTTTCCTACTGACTAGTCTTAGAAAACTAGAAAATGCATCACCACTAGAAACTCAAAAATTCTTCTCTTTACTCAATTTGAAGTTCCACATATTGGTCCTCACCATTAGAAACTCAAAACTCTTCTCTTTACTCAACTTGAAGGTCCACATATTGGTCCTAACCTCTAGCATTAGAAACTCAAAACTTTTTTTTTTACTCAACTTGAAAATCCACATATTGATCTTAACCTCTAGCATTTAGTAGGTAAACTCAACTTGAAATTCCACATATTGAGATCTTAACCTCTAGCATTTAGTGTAAGTTTTTTTCAACTTGAAATTCCACATATTGATCTCAACCTCTAGCATTTAGTAGGTAAGATTTTCCTATTGACTAGTCTTAGAAAACTAGAAAAGGTACCCTCACTATTAGAAATTCAAAGCCGTTTTTACTCAACTTGAAGTTTCACATATTGATCTTAACTTCTAGCATTTAGTATGTAAGATCCCTATTGACTAGTCTTAGAAAACTAGAAAAGGTACCCCCACCATTAGAAATTCAAAACTCTTCTTCTTTACTCAACTTGAAATTCCACATATTGGATCTACCCCCACCATTAGAAATTCAAAACTTTTCTTTTTACTCAACTTGAAATTCCACATAATGATCTTTAACCTCAACATTTAGTAGGTAAGATACTCAATTTGAAATTCCACATATTGATCTCAACCTCTAGCATTTAGTAGGTAAGATCATTATAAGCTTGAAATTCCACATATTGACCTTAACCTCTAGCATTTAGTAGGTAAGATCATTGTGGGGGAATTTTGAGTTCCACATATTGATCTTAACCTCTAGCACTTAGTATGTGAGATCATTATGAGAGAACTCAAGAGGACTGCCACATATTGGTCATAACCTCTAGCACTTAGTAGGTAAGATCATTATGAGGGAACTCAAGTCCACATATTGGTCCTAACCTCTAATATTTAGAAGGTAAGATCATTATGGGGGAGGTCAAGAAGAGTTCCTATAGGGTTACTTGGCCTTAAGATTGACCCTAGGTGTTGGTTTGGAGCTAAGGTACACTATACCTTCACCATATCTTCACAATACCCTCACAATACCTTGGCTAAGACCAATATATGAGGAGCCAAAATGGGATTTCATTGGTATATGACTCATTTAAAATGGTTCTCTACCCAATTACATTTGAAATGCCCAACTTGGTCTTTTGCCCCTAGGCACCTCCAAATTACCTAACTGCCCTTGGGACCCAAATTTGCCTCTCTTGCCCCTAGGCACCTCCAAATTACCTAACTGCCCTTGGTACCCAAATTTGGCTAATCTTAAAATTTGTCAAAATACCCAAAATTGATCAAAACCCATTTCAAACAGCTTGAATACATCCAAATTTGTTAAAATTTCCAAAAATTTTGTCAAAATACCCAAAATGCCCTTGGGACCCAAATTTGGCTAAAATTCCCAAATTTTGCCAAATTACCCAAAATTGATCAATTATTCCAAACACTTTGAATATATCCACATTTGCCAAAATTGACAAAAATTTCCAAAAAAATGGCCAAATTACCAAAATGCCCCTCCATGTCAAATTTTGCCAAAATACCCAAAATTGATCAAAACTTATTCCAAACACTTTGAATACATCCAACTGACAAAAAATTTCAAAAATGACCAAATTGGACCCAAATTTGGCCAAAATTCCCAAATTTTGCCAAAATATCCAAAACTGATCAAAACTTAGGGACTCAAATTTCTTAACTTGGCCTTTTGCCCCTAGGTACCTCCAAATTACCTAACTGCCCTTGGGACCCAAATTTGCCTCTCTTGCCCCTAGGCACCTCCAAATTACCTAACTGCCCTTGGTACCCAAATTTGGCTAATGCTTTTGCCCCTAGGCACCTCCAAATTACCTAACTGCCCTTGGGACCCAAATTTGGCTAATATATTTTGTCCCTAGGCACCTCCAAATTACCTAACTGCCCTTGGGACCCAAATTTGGCTAATATTCTTAAAATTTGTCAAAATACCCAAAATTGATCAAAACCCATTTCAAACAGCTTGAATACATCCAAATTTGTTAAAATTTCCAAAAATTTTGTCAAAATACCCAAAATAATCAAAACCCATAAACCCAAATTTGGCCAAAATTCCCAAATTTTGCCAAAATACCCAAAATTGATCAAAACCCATTTCAAACACCTTGAATACATCCAAATTTAATTGCCAAAATACCCAAAATTGATCAAAACCCATTTCAAACACCTTGAATACATCCAAATTTGTTGCCAAAATACCCAAAATTGATCAAAACCCATTTCAAACACCTTGGATACATCCAAATTGCAAAATACCCAAAATTAATCAAAAACCCATTTCAAATACCTTGGATACATCCAAATTTGGCACACTTCCAAATTACCTAACTGCCCTTGGGACCCAAATTTGGCTAATATTCCCAAATTTTGCCAAAATCAAATTACCTAACTGCCCTTGGAACCCAAATTTGGCTAATATTCCCAAATTTTGCCAAAATATAAATTGATCAAAACTTATTCCAAACACTTTGAATACATCCAAATTTACCAAAACTGACAAAAATGGCCAAATTACCAAAATGCCCCTCCATGGCCCAAAAATCCAAAAATTCCAAAAATTCCCAAAAAATCCCAATAAATCCAAAATATTCCCAATTTTGTTTTTTTCAACTACACAATGGTCCAATTTGGTCAATTTGACCATCTTTGACCAAAACCCCCAATTAGCCCCAATATTGG
>JXCR01116755.1:0-22033 GCA_002079205.1 Phalaenopsis hybrid cultivar
TATATATACATATATATATATATATATATATATATATATGGCGTCCTCTCCCACGCTCGACTCTGCTAGGGTTTCGACCCATATCGAACCCTACTAACCCTTACCTTAGTGCAAGATCATTTCCCCAGCGTCGTCTCTCTTCTCCATCATCGTCATCTCTCGTCTTCACGTCTCGTCGTTTCTATTCGAAGCCGACGCTCGCGTCTTGTCGCCTCTCCGACAGAGTTCGCTCTTTCTGTTCGATTACATCTCACGGAAGACGGGAACCTCCTTTCGTCTTCCTTCTCGACTCAGCTCGACAGCTCGACTGCACCGAGTTTTGGTCTCTTCGGTTCCTGGTCTGCCCCTCGGACCGACTTGGCAGGGCTTTTAAGCTGTGATGGAGCTTCCTTCTTTTTTTGTGCCCACATGGTAGATAATCCTCAGGTGGAAATGTTGTGCCCACGTGGTGGGTAATCCTCATGTGGAAACGACGGATGTCTTTCCCTCAAGTTATAAGGAATATCGTGATGGTACAGGTGATTGCCCATTTATTAAGAATGCAAGCAGAAAAAGTGGGAAAGAAACACTCTTTTTTTCGGAGTTAGAAATTAGAACCCTTACTAACAAATTCAAAATTTTTCTTATTGGAAAATTTCAGTGGGGGCACCCACCTATGAAAGTTATCAGAAAAAAATTTTGATGATCTTAAATTAGCAGGAAGTGGAAAGTGAGGCATATAGATAAGAGCATGTATTGATCCAATTAACCGTTGCTGAAGAATACACACGAATTTTCTCCAAAAAATATCTTAGTATTGTTGGTAAATCAATGAAGCTACACAAGTGATATCCTGATTTTGACCCTAATCATGAACCTCCTACTGTATCGGTATGGTTCAGTCTACCAGGTTTTTCATCATAATTTGAAATCTAAAGATCAAGTGAATAAGGATGGATCTAATCCCACTACTCTGGACATATCTGTTTCATCTGGAGAGAAAGCTACCGCAGGACAAGTTTCGGATATCACTAAAGATCAACCACCTATCATCCTTGCTGAGAAGGTGCAAACCGATCCTTATCACAGTTCCTGATGAAGATTATCTTACTATAGGTACAAATCCAAAAGTACTTATACCATTCACTTTTATTGAAGAAGACTCACTTATATGCCATGACACACGAGAGTGCTTCTTTGATTCAATCAAAGATCAGCTGGTACAACAAGTGGTTACTTCTAATGTTCAACATCATACACATGTCCGACATACTTTAGACCAATCCACTGATCAGACGAGTCAATCTTCAGATGAAGAATGACAGGTCTATTTCAGGAGGAAGAAGAAGACTGGAGACTGACTCGAGCTTGGAAACTTATTGGATGATACTTTGGTCTCTACTAGCAATGACACTCATCTTACCAATTTATTATCTGGCTCCTTTCCTAGAACTAGAGGTAGAGACAAAGGAAAATTTGGTCGCTCTCTAGCTACCTAATACTATGTTTTTTTGGTATTTTTTGTTTTTTTATTTAGGTATCTTATATTTTTCTGTATTTTCTCATTTTTTGGAACCTTTTATATGCGATGGTTATCGTGGGGGACGGGTGTCATGCTTGGGCCCTTCCACAAAATCTTTATGTATCCTTATTTCCTTTTAATATATTAGCCTTCGGGCTTTCTCAAAAAAAAAAAAAAAATNTATATATACACGCAATTGGTAGATTGTTGGTTGCAGCTTCAGCGTAAGTCTCCACGGGTCTGGGTTTGATTACACCTGACTCGATTAGGGAAGAAGTTTTTTCTGGTATGGTTGGGGTTGGATTGATCAATAATAAGGTTATAAGGATTGGCTGGCAGCTTCAACATAAGTCTCCTCGGTTTTTGGTTTGATTACATCTGACTCGAATTAGCACATATGGGGTGGACAGACACATGTTGTCGTCCATATTTTTAAATGTATATAGATATATATAATTACATAAAGAAGAAAAATAATGAAAATTAAATGCTTAAATAATGTAAGTTTATTAGCCAATTAAAATAATAATTAACTAAGTTTTGTAATATGAATATACAAGTTTATTATAGACATCAATTTTTATGAGAGTCGACGTCCTGACAAATTATTTGACATCAAAGTGAGTACTCTTATGTTTATACTATGATAATATTTTGCTTCTTCTCTCTGCATCTCTTCTTGAGTAGGTTTAGGCATGTATCTTTTTTGGTGGCATGATTACGATTTAGGATTGAGAGGTAAAAGAGGGTGTAAAAATTGATTCAAGGTTTCTGATTTGCAAGGAAAAATTAGGTCAAAGTTTGGCTTCTTTCGCCCATTTGACTTTCCCTGTCACCATCGAGGGTAAGTCTCCATGGGTTTCATTCTCAATGTCTGTAAGACTCCACCGAATTCGACAGAATTCTTGTTGTATATCTTCTCGGGCAGGCTCAGACATGTATCTTTTTTGTGGCATGACTAGGGTTTTATGGTTAGGAGGTGAAAGAGGTTGTACCAATCGATTTAAGGTTGTTGATTTTGAAAACTAAAAAGAGAAAATTATTGTTAGGTCAAAGTTTGGCTATGATTTGGGAATATTAAAGAATTTTTTTTTTTTTTGGTTTGGGTATGGCGGATGCTTGGAACCCTANGCATCAAAGTGAGCACTCTTATGTTTATACTATGATAATATTTTGCTTCTTCTCTCTGCATCTCTTCTTGAGTAGGCTTAGGCATGTATCTTTTTGGTGGCATGGCTACAATTTAGGGTTGAGAGGTAAAAGAGGGTGTAAAAATTGATTTAAGGTTTCTGATTTGCAAGGAAAAATTAGGTCAAAGTTTGGCTTCTTTCGTTCATTTGACTTTCCCTATCACTGTTGACCTCATTTTTAGTGAGTTCTTAGTCTCCTACTCCTAAAACTCAAAATCTAGCCTTAGGAGTTCCTTGTTGACCATCTTAGCATACTAGTAATGGAGCCCACCTCCCGTAGAACTTGAAGCCACTTCTTGACTCATTTTTGTGAAGAAACTCGCATGAGTAGTCCCAAGCACTCAACTCTTAGTTGCAAGGGCTAAGGACTAACATGTAGAGGGCCTGAAAATGAGTCCCTACAAGATCATACGACCTTAGGCGAACACTCCATGACTCAGCAACACACCCGCTACACCACACACGAATTTGACACGTTTTTGGCTCGAGCGTCGGCGAACTCGCCCGGACGACTCTGGATGACGAAATGGACCACACAGATGCGTCTGAGACTTCGACTTTAGCTAGGGAGGACACCCATATTGTGGGGGTTATGCGCTCGCACATATTGCACGGAAATTGATGCATTTTTTTCTTTAGCGGGATGCAAGCCTGAACTCAACTCAGGTTCAACTCGGATTCGGTTCAGGCTGGACTCGAGCCTGAACAAGAGTTAAGTAATTTGAATTTTGAATTTCAAATTTCAAATGAAATATTTAATCCAGCTTTAATGAAATTTAATTAGGAGATATGTTATACCAAATAAACTCCTCTGTCAAAGGAAACAAATTAATTCCCCGCCAAAGTTCTAGCATAACGGTTTCTTCGATTAAATTCGGCCCCGTTCCTCTTCTAAAAGGGGAACGTTGGCTTTTTCCTCAGGCGCTCGGCACGATCAACACCCAGTTCCTTCTCACGCTCGATCCCGTACCCCTCCTCCTTCACAGACCGAAATCCTCCGCTCGCTTCCGCTCTCGTCTACTTCCTCTCTCGCGCGACCCAAGACTTCTTCCTCGGGTCTTCTCTGCGTCGAAGACTCTCCCGTTCGACTCCCTCCTCACTGCTCTGCATCAGACGTCTCCTACCGCCGAACGAACCAAGCCGCTCGTCTCCTTCTCCCGATCGAAACCCCGCTCCACTCTTCCTTCTCACGCCGAACGGCCGCTCGACGCTGCTCCTCCCTGAACCGAAGGTCGTGCTCCCTCGATCCCACTCCTCCGCTCGCACGCTTTCCTCTGCGACTCGACGTTGCGAACCGAGCTCCTGTCTCCCGCTCGCCTCAGCTACTTTGATCGGCACTGAAGAAACCACCCAGTTCCCTCTTTCTCTCTCGATCGCAGCTCTAGCCGAAGCTCCCCGAAGCCTGCTCCTGCTGCGCCTTCTCTCGCGCGATGAGAAGTGTTCGTCCAGTAACCCTGATCGAATTCCCTTCACATACGGCAAGCCTCCCTACTCGATTCTCTCCCGGCCTCCACCGAAGAGATTTTAAGAAGGTAAACTCTAAACCATTTTTTTTATCAAATCGCAAACAATGGTCCCTTTTGTTTGTCTCTAATGTGTGGATTATGTGATTTAAGATTGAATGCCTACTTGATTTATTTATGGATTTATGAAGGATCTTAGCTCTTCTTTAGAGTTACTGTTTGGAGCTATAAAATTTTGTATCTCTGAAATGTGCTTAGAATTTTGTAAAGCATGCTTTGCTAGGTTTCTGAAAAGTAAATTATGTCAATTTAGAGTGTCCTATGATTGGTTGTTTCAATAAGTTTATCATCCGTGACGCTTCATCTTGTGTGTCTTGTTTATCCACTGTTCTTTTAATTGCATTAGCCTTGTTTACTTGCTTTTATCTAGGAATCATCTGATATGCTAGTATTACAATGGTCTTGTGTGAGCATGGGGAAATGGAATCGTTCTTCATTAAATTCAAGATAATGCTTAATAGTTGTTAAAATCGTGACCATGAATTATTGGATGTGAATTTTTTCCTAAATGAGTTTTTCCTCTAACATTATTCCAATATTCTTTACTGGAACTTGTTGAGTACGTGCGGTAGAAGCCGTATCGATGTTGTTTTGACATGATATGAAAGATTTGGGTTGTATTAATGTAAGAATTAAAGTCTAGTTTGGAGATATGTTAACAAACAAGGATAGTTTATATACCATCCGGGTGTTGATTCAGCTACTGTTTTTGGGGGCTTTGTGCCCCATTTAAATGCTGATTTTGAGGGACTTGTTGTTTTTAATGTTGTTTGGAGGGTAATTAAATGATATTTTGGGGACTGTATTGGGCTGATTTCGCTGCAATCTAGGAGACTGTAAACTTCTTTTCTTGGGTTAATTACACACTGTTTGGACATCGTTTTGGGTTGCGTTTGTTGGCTCATTTTGAGAGGTTTTGGACACTGTTTTGAGGGGAGTTTAAGGGTTGTTTTGGGGTGTTTTGTGGGCTGGTTTTGGAGCAGCTTGGGCACCGTTTTGGCACTGTTTTCGGGTGCTTTTTTGGGTCGATTTGGAGCAATTTATGTACAGTTTTGTGGTGCTTTTGTGGGCTGATCTTGGAGCCCTTAAACACTAATTTTGAAGCCTTTAAATGCACGATTTTTGGGACTATTAAGGGGCTTGTTTTGCTGTACTTTCTTGGGTCCACTTGGTGGCTTGTGGATTGCATTTTTCGGTTCCATTGTGTGACTTTTGGGCTGCACTTTTCGTAGTCTCTTGTGGCTTTTAAATCTCATTTCTTTTTATGTTGAACTGTGAGGCTTTTGAGCCAATCAAAACACTATTTTGGAACCAATTTAAGCACCCTTCTCGAGAGTCTATTTAATTACAGTTATTGAAAGACTTTTAACGCTTTTATGTTGATTCACTTGCTATTTGATTTGTTAGTTTTGGAAGTGGGTCAACCTTCTCTTTTCGTTTGTTTTGTTATTTTTGTTACATGATTAAGTCATAAAGATGGGAATTGATGATTTAATTAATTGGAAGATATAGAAAACCTTAAATCACCTTAAGCATAAATTAAAGAGTAGGATTCCTAGACTTTAGGTGCACACCCTAGGTGAGAGTCCATCCACCCAGTCCTCAGTGTAGACCTCCTAGACTTTAGGTGCACACCCTAGGTGAGAGTCCATCCACCTAATCCTCAGCATGGTCTTCCTAGATTTTAGGAACACACTCTAGGTGAGAGTCCATCCACCTAATCCTCAGCATGGTATTCCTAGATTTTAGGAGTACACCCTAGGTGAGAGCCCATCCATCTAATCCTTAGTATAGGTTTCCTAGACTTTAGGAGCACACTCTAGGTGAGAGCCCATCTACCTAATCCTCAGCATGGTCTTCCTAGATTTTAGGAGCACGCCCAAGGTGATAGTCCATTCACCTAATTCTCAGCATAAACTTCCTAGATTTTATGATTCAGTATAGACTTCCTAGATTTTAGGAGCACACTCTAGGTGAGAGTCCATCAACCTAATTCTCAGCATCGGCTTCCTAGATTTTAGGAGCACACCATAGATAAGAGTTCATCCACCTAATCCTCAGCATAGACTTCCTAGATTTTAAGAGCACACCTTAGATGAGCGTTCATCCGCCTAATTTTTGAATAAATAATGAAACTTGACACTTGACCCTGATTCACAAACTGATCAAGACACTAGACACCAGGATGCACCGAGATGTAGTTTATGTTTCCTTAATTAAATCAACAGTGAAACTCTCATAATGACTTAACCTACAATAAAACTCAGTGCATCGGGATTTGAGCTTGAATATTACATTCAAATCCTCCTGACAATACATTCAAATCCTCCTGACAATTGTGGAAATTTCTTAACGCCACATATGGATCATCAGACTTATGTGTGCTTCAACGAGGGATACGAGGTTAAATTATTAGAATAGTATCTCCTACCTCAAGGATCTTCAATAAGGGAGAGGGAAGAACCTATGATACTATTCGCCGATTCTTGGTGGGATCGTTGCCCCCGACACTCTTAGGTTGTCAGTAATTCTAGCACGATTAGAATGACTAGTCTGTGGACTGTACGACTTTACAAAATATTTACAAAAATAAAATAAAAATTTCTTTTGCATGATTAAAAGAACTCTGCATAAAAAAGACTTAAACAACAGCTTTTGCATGAAAATCAAGTAATTTTTCTATGAAAATTTATAAAAGTTCATGGTTAGTCATTTGGATTGAGGTTAAGAACTAACTCCTGTAGATTGTCGAGTTGACAACTCTTACTCAAGGTCGGGAAACACACAACCCAGCTTTGAGCCCCCACTTTTACCAATGTCTTATACCTAGTCCCGAGCTGTCATATGTGGTTACAGGTTTCTTTTGCTCGTGATTTCTACTACTCGTTTTTATGACTTTCATGCGGGTTTTCTTGTTTTATTTATTTTTCTTGCAGTATGTTTAAATATGCTACAAATCATACTATGATTACAATATTAATCGTACAACAGTCTTTTTTATGACTTTCATGCGGGTCTTCTTGCCTTATTTATTTTTCTTGCAAGTATGTTTAAATATGCTGCAAATCATATTATGATCATAATTTTAATCTTACAACTGTAGCAGATGTCTAGGTACACTTTTACAGTTTATCTACTGTATTTTACCTTTCAAGTACCTTTTATTTACCTGCAATTTGACTACTCTGCATGCAAAATCAAAACTGAAACAAAACAAAACCAAACTTTGACACCAAAACTGGGAAACACAAATCACTAATCTCAAGCACTTAAACCCTGGAGCTGTCACGACGATAGGAGCTTGGAGCCAACTTTGTGGGCAGCACGGTGAGGAATGCAGATCGAGCAACAAGAGGATCTTCTTTAGTATTATCCCTTCCTAGTATAATAACAACCCATAGGACTTCGAGGTAGCTCGTCTAGTGCGACGTAAATCCTCACTCCCTTTTTAAGCTCCTGTACAATCATGTTATGCAGCGTAAGTCCTAACCCGTCTTAGGTTCTGAGGTTGTTGTGTGACACGACGTAAACTCTCTTATTTCTGTGGACTATTTGCATAATCGAGTGTTATGCATATGTAAGTCCCAAATAATAAAATTGGCAGGATCAAACACTTAATTAATCCCGTCTCTAAAAATGTAGTCATACTGTAGGATAGTCTGGGAAGTCACTGAGGTTTCTCCTCAGAATCTATGACATCCCTTACCTATTTCTTCCTTTGGACTCCTGAAATAACTGTTCATATTTGTGTCACTTCCACTTACTTTTCCACGTCCTATCGTGAAAATCTAAACTTTAGAATCTTGAAGACTAATACCTCTGATCATTATCGAGAGTTTTCTTAAGTGACCCCAATCATTTGAGATGTAATTAACTATAGGGGCTTGCCTTTATTGGGAACTTGAAACCCAGGTAAAATAAACTCTATTTAATCTTTGTATTAGATAGAGAAACTTGTCGGTCATACATAAAAGGTTCGCAGACCAAACTGATGTCACAAATCTCTTTGTTTGCAGGATTGAGTCTGGTGCCGAAATCTACACTTATCTTTCGAGAGGGTGTAGTATTCGTGGTATCGGGCACGATTATGCAAACTATTGGACTAATGAGATCCATTTGTCTTGTTGTATCTTTTCTCGGGCAGGCTCAGACATGTATCTTTTTGGTGGCATGGCTGGGGTTTTATGGTTAGGAGGTGAAAGAGGTTGTATAAATCGATTTAAGGTTGTTGATTTTGAAAACTAACAAGAGAAAATTATTGTTAGGTCAAAGTTTGGCTATGATTTGGGAATATTAAAGATTTTTTTTTTTTGGTTTGGGTATGGCGGATGCTTGCAAACCCTAAGCTAGGACTAGAGCTAAGTTAGTTCCAATACCAAATGATGCGGAGCTAACTAAAATGCCAACGTAAATGCAACTTCTATTTTTGAAATCAAATAGAGGATAAAACTCACACACTAGGAAATAACGAAACACAACATATACCTAAACTAGGGCTTAGGTTGAGGTGGTGGTTGGTTCGGTGGATTGGAAGTGGGAAGGCTGAATGATTTATGATAGAGAGGAAGGCTAGTAGTGGTAGTTATGACATAGTGGATTGCTTTTTGGGAGCAGACGGGTAGAAGAGGTTGTGGCCTTGGAGGAAAGCAAGGAGAGACTTGAGGCTTAGCAGGAAGGAGGCTGGAGGCATTTGCGGCACGACAAAGAAATAGGGAGGGGTTTTTGTAGCAATAGTAGATACAAGACTTGGGATTGGCGATTGGAATAGGGAAGAGGGAGGAGTGAAGAAGGGGGGCAATCTATTCTATGAATTAATTTCAATAAAGTGCATGTGCTTTGAAGTTGTTGATGCGCGAGATAGAAAAAAATTGCTTTTTGTCGTTGGTATTTTGCATTGTGTAGAGTTTGTGGGTTGGACGGATGGATTATTGTGAGATTGTGTTAAAATGATTTCTCAAATATTTGTAAAAGCTGCAATTATTTGATTAAAAATTGGTGTGATACTAATATGGCTTGATCAAATGACTCAAGTAAATACCATTATAAATTTCATATAATTATAATATAATATCTTAGTCATAATTATTATATAATTAATTAATGAATTAGACTATAAACTAAAATCAATAAAAAAAAATATTTTTGAATTTGCTTAAACCACCAATATCCTCCTATTTATAATTATTAATAACTTGTTTATCGTTTACTCATTTCTTCAGAAACCACCAAATGGATACAACATTAGTGATCAGCACACCTTTAATGTTGAAGCAGAGACCTCAGCTGTTCACCATTGGATGGTAACGGTACTGTTAACAAGTAAATGCTTTGCATGTGCTGATTTTTTCATTTTAAAAAGGAAAATTTACACACATACTACTCAATTCTTATGTATTTACATATGTAACATCTAAATTTCAATTTTTACATACATATCAACTTACATGTACACGAAAAGGTGTATTTCACTTTTTAAAAGTTAAGATGGTGTTTTTTATATGTGATATGGAAGATTAGGTTGGTATGAACAATTGTTTGATATCTATTTTTTGGTTAACTCTGCAGTGTGAATCATATGGGCATTTAGCTAAGAGAGAGATCAGTAGAAGACCTTCACGTAGTGAATGCCTCGAAAAGACTTGCCATGAGAACGACTGTGGTAATTTGTCATGTCGATGTCACAGGTAATTATATAAGAAGTCTAGATATTTGTGAAAGAAAACTAGCAAGGTTAATTTATTTGAGCTAATTTAAGTGTTCGTTTCTTCATTCATGAAAAAGGCTCATTGATAAGTAGATATTACTATTCATTTCAAGCATGAGAGTGTATGTTAGAAGTGATAGACCATCATGATAGTCGACATCATTTTTTCTTTTGTAAGGTGGAATGGTTGAGTGGGTCTCAGTTAGCCCTAGTCTGTAAAGACCTTGAAACATGTTGCCAAAATCTTATATTCAAATATTGTTTCTATCAAGATTGTACTTTGGCACACAACTTTCCCATATAAAGAGGTATGGATGAGAAGATTGTACCTTCCATGTGGTATTTTTTTAATTAAGATAAAAAATGTATGATGAGCATTTGCACAAATGAATAGATTATTAAATGCTATGATAGAGGTAATTGTGTGAAATCAGGTTTATAGGTTAGGTTAGTGTCTGAACCTAATAGGCCCGTCTGAAGATTACTTGATCCAAATCCGATTCCGATTCAAACATTAAATATGTCAAATGGTCTAACCCGTACACGATATGCCTTTAGCCCGATTGACCTGAACCCAACTTGCATAATCCCTTTAATATATGCATAATAGTTATTTGAGCCAAATTTGAGTTAGTGGGTCAGATTCCGGCTAATTTCGGGTTAACGGTCAATTGTGGGTTGATGGAGCAACTTGAACATGATTCAACAATTAAAATCGGGTTCAATTATGAACTAAATTGACCTGACCTGAAAGTGTTTGACTGAAATGTCAAGACCCGGCCCAAGGCTTGGAATAAATTATGACAGGTTCGACGATCGATTAAATTTTTTATATTCATTTACAATAAAATTTGACAATTGAAAATGTCACTAAAGAAACTAAATTAAAATAATATAATTAAATTTACTTTATTATTGATTGTCAGCATCTTCTATTATATTATTTTTTTTCTCTTTTTTAATAAATTAATTATGCATGAAAAGTTAGTTTAAAATAACTGTGAATTAATTAATGCTAGTGAATACTCACACTTTTAAACCACAGTAATACAATGAGAAAAATAATATGCATGTTAGTTAAATTTTTAATAAATCAATATAAACATTTGATATTTTAAGAATGTGATGTTATTCAATAAATTTTAATCTATCAATAATATATCTATATCATTCTTTATATGAACAATCGTCATAAGAGCACTATCTAAAAATTATGTCAATTAAGGTACTTCAATATCAATATCCTTTTTTATTTACGTGCATGAGTATCTTAACGCTCCCTCATTAGTATCATAAAGGGTTGACTCCATCATAGTCAATCATGCACATATAAGTAGTCAATATCTGTCGTCTCTTTGCACGATAAAACCCTTGCACAAACGAGAGCTTTCACACACTCCCTTCTTCTGACGTCACCTCCTACTCCTTCGGCTTAGGGCTCCACCGTTCCTTGCATCTCAGAGCTGCTCAAACTTCTTCTAGCTCGACGAAGCCAAAATACTTGAAGATGTCACCTCCTTCAGCTTCGATTATCATCGTCGTCTACCTTTCCTAATCAACAACGCACGAGATTTCCTTAGCCACTCGACCTTCAGGTAAGTCGATTTGGACAATATATAGGGCAAACTTCACTTGATTGAATTTTGACCCGCTCGCTTCCTCTCCTCTTTGTTCGACTTTCTAACTCCTTACTTCCTCTCTCCTTCTTCGGTAGTGAGATTCATCGCTTCCTCTCCCCATCTTCAGTTCCCTCGCGTATTTGAAATGAAAAGTCAAATGGAACCCGACCCGAAAAGTAAATGGGTCAAAAAGTTTAACCAAACATGTCCTACCTTTAAACCGAAGCCGACCCGCATAACTTATTTATCATATGCATAATAGTTATTTAAGTTGAATTCAGGTTAATTTCAAGCCAAGTTCGGGTTGATGGCTTCGATTTGGGTCAAATTTTGGGTTGACGGGTCAACTTGAACACGACTCAAAAAATTAAATGTGTTGAGATTTTGGGCCCAAATCCTGCCCAAAAATTAATTGTGTCAACCCGAAGCCTGATTTTTCGAGGTTGGTTTGAGTTGAATTCGTACGTCATATCAATTTTTTACACCCTAGACTAAGGATATCATTCTTTTGCTTTGTTAATTCTGACAAGGTCTAGTAAGAAAAACAGTGAGTGCCAATTGTTAACTCTATAGTAGTATTATCATATGCAAGTAAAACGTATGATGCACAGTTGCATATCGTTCTACAAAGATCCATGTTTGTAAACAAAAAATTGTTGGAAATTCCATGGACTTATCCCCATTAGTATACATGCATGAAATTTATTCCTGATGTTCTATCCGATCTGTTTAATCGGTGAACAACAATTGCGAGCTTGCCATTGTAAAATCTATTAAAAGGTTCATGTATGCATGACTTTATCCAGAATTTTAGTGCAATATATAAAACTAATATTTTCTTGATCTGTTTTTATAAATCAAAACTATTCCGAAAAATAGATGTATTCTAATATTAAGAATGGTTTCTTGGTGTTATAGGAACAGCAAGCTTCGCTTTGGTCAATATAATAAAATAGATATTTATGAGGTTGGAGGCAAGGAGAAGCATGTGGAAGGTCAGGTCTTTTGCTGAATAATCTATTTTTCTTTCTCTTACAAATGAGTGATCTCTAAGGCTGCAAACGCTGTAGTAAACTTGATCTTGTTTATAAAATTTGAGCTTGAACTTAAATTAATTTTTAGAGGTTGCGTTCAAGCTTGAGCTTGTATATAAATTCAAGCTCAAGCTCAAATCGAGCTTTTGTGTTTAAGTTGAAGCTCAATTCATTCGTCATTTCGACTGTTTGAGTTCGGTTTTTGTTTGTTTCATATGATGATAATCGAGTCAATCAAACAAATTAATCTAATAAGTAGTGTTATCGAGCAATTTAATTTTATCCAAATGACCTTTATCGAAGAAATAAAAATTAGTGTTATTGTGTTATTTAACTTATTATCAATCGAGTCTTATGGAATAAACTAATGAAAAATATGATTGAGCTATTTATTTTCTAATTAAACGAGTTTTATCGAGTGTATAAATGAGTTACTTGTTGACCTTATAAAAATAAAATATATAAAAATAAAATAGCTTTAAAATGAATGTGCTACTAATGAATAAATAGAATAAGTATATAAATGCGCAAAATAAAAGGACAACTAAACAAAACTTTTTTAATCTTATTTTATGTACTATGTATTATGTCAAATTTTTTTTCTTCTTGAGTTGTACTTTTTTTTGATAAGTTGTAATTGCTGTAATTAATCTTGTCTTAACCATTTAAGAGTTGTAATTTGATTTTTGAGAAGAGTATACAATTTTCTCCACCTTTTTTCATGCTATTAGAGCTTGGTTACAAATCCTATGTTTTATATCTCCTTCAGAGGAGAAATTATTCCATACGGACACCGTATGAGAAATGCATCCGGTGTCCGATCTCCAGCGTTAAGATGTTATTTTTGCGGGCCCTCCCTGGAGCCTCCAATCCCTGCGTGCCCTCCGCCAAATGGCCTCCATGCAGGCGTACCTCTACTTCACTATAGGCGATCCTTATCTGTGATTCTCAAAAGGTGCTATTCCTTCCATGCAGACCTTATTTCTTCGCTGCAGACGTTTCTCCTTTGCTGCGGACGTTATATCTTCCCTTCAACTGGATTTTCTCTCTAGTGGATGTTTTTGTTGTTTTCCGCCAAAGCAGCTGCACCATCCAAATTTTTCTCTCAACCGCAGTTATCATCCAGCTTCCCAAACATTCCTCCATGTTCTTGCCTTCTCACCGACCCCAACAACCTACATATTAACCTCACGCTGCTGTCTTCTTGCCTTCCCGAACAAGTAGAGCGGCCACAAGTGTTCCTCTTCTCCTACGCACAATCAGCAAAGTATTCTTTCCAACCCTAAACATGCATAGGGCTTATGTAAAAGTATGCCATGAAGATTTCTCGCTACTAGAGATGGAGGTTAGTTTGGAATCAGAGATCAGGATTCTGCCCAAACAACCATGAAACTCTCACTTTATCACAAGGCATAAACTCAAATCATAAAGTCAATGGCGATAGCTTCCTTCAGCGGTCCCTATATGTGTTTATGTATATTTGTGGAAAAGAAAAAGAGAAACACCTCACAGGAGAGAGCATATAGTTCCTGAGTTCATTGATCCTAACCACCACTCATGAAAGATTTAGGATCATATGATGATGTCTTTATTGATGAAATCTATGACTGCAAAAATTGGAAACAATTTCTTGCTTTATAAGAGAGCATGAGATTTGGGAAACAGTTTGTGAGACTTATTCCAATACTAAATATTGTAGAATTGTTTGATATTGATATAAAATTGCACAAACTCTAACAAGAAGAGTTAAGTGTGATTCGATACTTCAACATACAAAGTATTGGTTACAGTTAGATATGTGTGATACTTATGAATGAAAGTGCCCTTAAGATGTTTTGTTGTTTAAAAAAATACTTGTGAAAAAGGAAAAAAAGAGCATATCACAGGAGAGAGCATAGTTTTTGAGTTCACTGATCTCAACCATCGCTCATGGAAGATCTAGGATCATATGGTTATGTCTTGATTGATTAATTCTATGAGCACATAGATTTGAAAAATTTTCTTTTTTTACAATACAACACATGAGATTTGGGAAATAGTTTGTGAGACTTATTCTAGTACCAAAAATACAACAAAATTGTTTGAGATTGAGATAAATTGCATGAACTTTGATAAGAAGAGTTAAGTGCGACTCAATATTTCAACACACTTGCTAGGTATTGGTTACCGTTAGATAAGTATGATACTTATGTATGGAAGTGCCTTCAAGATGTAATGTTGTATAAAAAAAATAATGGAGAAGAGGATAATCAAATTCCTATTGGGTCTAAATAAAAACATAGATGAGGTCAAAACAAGAATTATGGGATTAAATCTCTCCTTATCACTAGCAAGCCTTTGCTAAAGTTAGAAGAGAAGAAAGTAGGAAGATGCTCATGATGGGAGAAAGTGTGGATTCATCTAGCATTGGAAGTTTCACCTTGTATACACAACTCCTACCATGATTCAAAGGCAAAAGACAGAGAATTGTCCCTTGTGTGAATATTGCAAGAAAATTAGTCACTCAAAGGACATGTTGAAAACTAAATGGAAAACTTGTAGATTGGAAACCGGGGCAAGAGAGGAAAGACCGAGGCTGCAAAGCCTGATCTGCTACCTCTTCTAAAGTGTTGGCCTATCCTAGCCCTTTCACCAAGGAACAACTAGAGGCATTGAAGAAACTTCTTTCAAGCACAATCGAGTATCCTACAAACTTGATGATACACCAAGGTATCATGCCCTTTTATGTAGCTAACAATGAAAGATTTCGATCTTGGATAATAGACTCTGGTGCTTATGATCACATGACTAGAGATATTCATGCTCTCACAAACTATCAACAGTTCACCAACTCTAAATTTGTTAGACTTGCCAATATATCTCACTCCAGAATTTTTGGGAAATTAAAAGTGAAAATCTCCATAAATATTCAACCCTCTTTCGTGCTATATGTTCTCTAAATAGATTACATCTTACTTTCAATTAGTAAGATTACTCGTCACTTTAATTGTGGTGCAACATTTTATTCGTACTCATGTGAATTTTAGGTGATGGTTTTACTTTCAATTAGTAAGATTACTCGTGACTTTAATCGTGTTGCAAAATTTTATTTGTACTCATGTGAATTTCAGGTGATATACAACACTTAAATTAGTAAGTTCGGGTGAATATCAGACTCGAGATATTGCTCTGGAGTCATCACGACCCATTCCACTTCCTTGAGTTCCTCGGGATACCTACACTAATCTAGAGTCATCACAACCTATTCTACTTCCCTCAATCATGCTGTCTCTCAAGTTCTACCAGTTGAGAATATCCAACTTGAGATTGACAAAAAAAAACTGTGTACTTGCTAAGAGAAAGAAATAAAATGTGAAGTTTCGAGGGAGGTGGAATTTAGTGGTGAAGACATTAACTTATAAAGCTTTTGTATCTAAGCTTAATAGTGTGGAGATACCAAAGTTTATTCATGAAGCACTTCAAAGTCCATAACGGAAAAAGACAGTTAAAGAGGATCCAAGCTCTGACCTAATGACACATGGATCTTTGTAAAGCTTTCTTCAGATAAAAGACTTGTTGGGTGCAAAGAAGTGTTCAAAGTCAAGTACAAAACAGATAGAGAGATTGAAGGCTAGGTTAGTAGCTAAAGGTTTGATTCAGTCTTATGTGGTAGACTATCAGGAGATCTTTGCTCCAATGGTCAAGTTAAACAGTGCAAGAGTTCTTTCTTTGGCAGTGTACAAAAGGCAGGAACTACTTCAATTTGATATCAAGAATATCTTTTTGAATGGAGACATCGAGGAAGAAATATATATGGAAATCTCACCATGACTGAAAAATAACTCAAATAAATGTCTGATTTGTAAATTAAGAAAGTCATTTTATGGCTTCAAACAATCTCAAAGGGCTTAGTTTGACAAGTTTGTCTAGGCGATGAAATCTAATGACTACATCCAATGCCAAGCTGATCATACATTGTTCATAAAACATATACAGGGAGGTATGAAGGCTATAGTCATTGTCTATATAGATGATATGACCCGACAGGTGATGATGAATTGGAAAATTAATGAGGTTTTTGCCACAGAGTTTGAAATTAAGCATAGAAGCGATGAGATACTTTCTAAAGAAAATACATCCTGAACCTGCTAAAAGATACAAGAATATTGGGGTGCAAACTTACTGAGACTCTTACAGATTTCAGCAAAAAGTTATATTCAAGTGAAGAAAAGACTCCAATGGAAAATGGTAGATACCAAAGTCTAATGGGTAAGCTTATCTACGTATCACACATTAGATCTTATATTGCTTACTCTGTTGGCATTGTGAGTCAACATATGAATAGTCCGAATGAAGAATATTTGGAAATGGTTTATAGAATATTGATGTTTTTGAAGACTCTTGTTAGAGTGTTACTATTTAGGAATCAGACAATAAGGAGATAGAGGTACACTAATGCTAGTTGGGCAGAGAAGGCTCATTGAGTCGAGCTATCAGCCTTGGTGATCTCCAAATTTCTCTATGCTTAGATTTCAATACAAGAAATTTTTTTGGCCACTTGCCTACATACCACCCAATTCCTATGTATTTACAAATCTAACACTTAAACTTTGATTTTTTACATTAACACCACCTTTATAGATATATTTACCTTATTGCACTTGTTTTACATTGAACCTATATTCACTACCTAAGCGTAGTTATGTAATAAGGCTTTAGCCTAGCTTTATGTAGTTAGTAGTGGGGAGTAAATCCCTTGATTCAGATCATTTCTGCTTTATGGTATCAGAGCACTCGCCCAAGATCATTCGAGCGTCTCCTCCTTCTACCCAAGTGGCGACTGGCGACAACTCTGACCAACAATAGATCGAAGACCGATTACCAGGGAGCGATATACCTAACTCACGTGTAAGAGCTTCTTCCTTCTTCCGTCTTCCATCGATCCTTCAGCCATCTCCCAGCCATTCATCTACAGGCAACGGTTGGACGCATGTGCAATGGCTTCGTCGTTGAGCTGATTAAGAGCTTTTTCCTCTCCCTTCTTCCCACATTTTCCTTACCTGAAACCTCACCCTCAGTCTTCTTACTTGGCTCCACCAAACTCCAAATCTTAAGTCCTATACTCCAGCTATATTTTCCCTTCATCCATAATGTCTACCTCATCTGACAATTATCCTATTTGGAAAGCTCAAATACTAAAAAACATTTACTACAAATGGTTTTATTAGATTCTTACAAGTTCCATTTCTTGTACACTGAAACTTCTCAACCCAAATGAAGCCATCCCATCAGTAAACACTCAAGAATCTAACTGCGGCCCCAGTCATATCTCCAACAATCCTTCCATATATCCTCCACTTACCAACCACGACCAAAATTTCAGTTACCACAGCCAAACGCCTTCAACTGACTAATTTGTCACAACTAATCCAATTGAAAAGCGAACTACATTCTATATCCATGAATACCCAATCCATGACCCAACACCTATCCATGATCAAAACCTTGGTGGACAATATCGCGGCCGCCGGAGGCAACCTAAACAATGAGGACATCATACTCTACACATTGAATGGACTTCCGATCACCTACCAATCATTTAAAATGACTCTACACATCCAACTACAAACAATGGCATTGCAAGACTTCTATGCTCTACTTTATGGTGAGGAGATTAATCAAAACACAGATAAACAGAAGCTCAAGCCGACTATCAATCCACAACTAGCCTTAAACACCTACCGTGGACGACAAGGTACTTCATCCTGGGGGAGAGGTAGAAATATTTCATCTCCATCAAATCAGTCAGAACCCAACCATACCTCTCCTAGGACTTCGATTGTGTGTCTGATATGCAACAAATTTAGTGATTTCACAGCTCACTCTTGGCGCCGCTCCAATGTAGAATATTGCCTAACAATAAAGCCCTGCAAGCGAAATCCTTATGGGATATAGATTCGGGGGCCACAACTCATCTCACGACAGATCTTTCTCATTTCTAAGTTGCTTATCCCGCAAACAGTTCAGAAGAAGTCCTAGTTGGAATCAGACACTCACTTGAGGTCAAACACACAAGTGACGGTATGCTTCCTACTCCAACTAGCTCACTTTCTCTTCCCTCCATTTGGCATGTTCCCTCTTTATCGCACAATTTGTTATCCATTCATTAATTAATTGCGGACAAAAATGTTGCATTTATCTTTGATCGTGTTGGTTTTCTTATATTTGATCCGTAGACTCATCACATACTACTTCATGGACATAGTTCCAAAAGATTATACTTCATATCTCCACCTTCAATCAAATCAACCACCTCGGTCGCTCATAAAGCCTTGGCTACCTCATCGCAATCCTCCACACTTAGACACAAAAGACTTGGTCATCCACACACCGATATCCTTGACCATATGCCCAAGCTTCAACGACTCTAGGAATTACTTATCCTACTTTATGCAATTGTAGTAACAACCATAGACAATCTTCTCCCTTCGTTCATTACATATGTACTTACCTTTACAACTTATATATTCAGATGTATCCCAAATTTTTTCATATCAAGGTTTTCGATATTATGCTGGTTTTATTGATGATTACACTAAATTTTACCGGCTTTATCCAATGAAATGTGAGTCTAAATTTTTCCAAATCTGCTTTGGGTTCCTTAATCTCATTAAAAATCAATTCAACACTGCCATTCAAATATTTTGATCGGATGGTGGTGGGGAATATGATAGTTCCACTGTCAAACAGACCTTTACGCAACACAACATAATACATCAGTTCTCTTGTCCCTACACCTCTCAATAGAACGACATTGTGGAATGCAAACATCGTCACTTGATTGAAACAACTCGCACACTCTTACATGAAGCATCTCTTCCACTTACATTTTGGCATGAAGCCTTGCTCACAATTGTCTATTTCATAAACTGTATGCCATCTAAAATCACAAAATGATTCACAACATGAGCTTCTCTATAAAATCTCACTCACTTACTCACTTAAGGGTTTTTGGATGCTTATGCTACCCTTGGATGAAACCAACTAAATTGCACAAACTTGCTCCTCGCTCGACCCCATGCAACTTTTCTCGGATACTCTCCAAGTCACAAAAGTTTTAAATGTTTTAACCCTCAAACACCCAAGACCATAATCTTCCGTGATGTTTTATTTTATGAGAACACATTTACCTATGCCACAACAACCTTGCAACCCACACCTATGGATCCACCTCATATCAACCCCCACTTGTACCTATCTCGGCCATCCAACCCAAAATATGGCCACTCGAGCCAAAACCGACAACCTCAAATCCACTAAGCCCCTTAATCCTCTTCACCAAACATTACATCGCACCGATCCAACCTCATACACCCAAGCATTGAAATCTGAACAGTGGCGAAGGGTCATCAGCGAGGAATTTCATGCCCTTCAAGCTCAAGGAACATGGACCCTTGTTCCCTCTCCTCTCAACCATCCGGTATTGGGTTGTCGGTGGACTTATTGTACTTTATAACACTCAGATGGTTCAATTGCTTGCTATAAAACAAGGTTAGTAGCCCAAGGCTTCAACCAAGAGTTTGACATCAACTACTGTGAAACCTTTAGCCGGGTAGCGAAAATGGCAACCCTCCGCATTCTCTTAACGACGGCCTTCAATGGCAACTGGCCCATCCAACAATTTCATGTCTCTAACGCCTTACTCCATGGAACTCTTCATGAAACGATCTATATGAATCAACCGTACGGATTTATGGATCCGCAATTATCACAATACTTGTCTTCTCAAAAAGTCACTCTATGGGTTAAAGCACTCCCCTCGAATTTGTTTACTATCATTTAGGATTTCGTGATCTCATTGAGCTTTACCATCAGCCGGGCAGATCAGTCATTGCTTCTCCGAAGAAATTCTGCACATACCACCTTCTTGCTTGATGTCGGCGAGATTCTTATCACCAGAGATTGCATGGCTATCACCGAACTTGGTGAATGCATAAATTTTTGGGAATTGTGGTGTGTCGAGCACCACATTCAATGTTTCTAAACCAACAGACATATCTCACCAATATCTTACATGAGAAGGCCATGACAGGTTGTAAACATGTTCCTACTCTTCCAAGCAAGAAAATTAACAATCCGGACAACACACAACCTATGGAAAACCCATCGGAATATCGACGTGTTGCAGGTGTTGTCCAATACCTTACGATTACTCGATCGGAGATAATCTTCATCGTTAACAAAATCTGCCAACATATGCACTAACCAACAATTCATCACTTCCAACTCCTCAAACACCTTCTATGCTACGTGCAAGACAGTTACATCAGGCATTCATATCACACATGGGGAACCATGTCTACAAACCTTCTCGGACGGGGATTGGGCTGGTTATTTGGTAAACCGAAAATCCACGACAAGGTTTTGTTCTCTTCTTGGCTCGACTTCCATCTCATGGATTGTGAAAAGGCAACAAACTGTTGCTCGATTTTCTACTGAGGCGGAATTTCATGCCCTCGTTGCAACCTTTGTTGATATCATACGGCTTTGCCGCCTTCTTATGGGACTTGGAGTAGAACAACTGTATCCAACGAAACTTTTTTTATGACAATGTTTCTGCCATGGCTATTTCCAACAATCAGGTGTTCCATGCACGAATTAATCACATCGAGATCGATTACTATTTTATTTGCGATCATATCCATCAAGGACAACTGTAAATCCACTACATACCTACACAAGATCAACAAGGTGATATCTTCACTAAACCTCTTGATAAACAGAAATTTCACTACTCCAGAACCAATCTTTAGGCTCTTCCTAAGAACCATCACCTTGACGGGGGATCATAAGATATATTTACCTTATTACACTAGCTTTAATTTAAACCTATATTCACTACCTAAGGGTAGTTATGTAATAAGACTTTAGCCTAGCTTTATGTCGTGAGTAGTGGGGAATAAATCCCTTGATTCGGATCATTTCTGATTTACACCTAAATCTTTCACATCACTTAAAAAATACAACTTTTAAAAAATATAATGTACCTTTTTGTGCATAAACTAAGGTGGCATATAGGTAAAAATTTAGCACCTTTTTGTGCATAATTAAGGTGGCATATAGGTAAAAATTGAAGTTTAGGGTTTAGATACATAATTACATAGGAATTGTGTGGTATGTATGTAAATCATCTCTTTTTTTTTTTTTTTTTTTGGCTTGCAATATTTACCTCGGCTGTTTTGTTCTGTTCAGTGCTTTCTTGCTGGCAGGGTTAGATAACGGTTTTATTCAGATACTAATATCCTTCATCATATATGATGTGTTTGATTTAGTTCTGTCTTGCTTAAAAAATGCAATATAACTAAAAATGACAATGGTGGTGATCTTTTTTAAGCCATCAAATAGCCTTATGTATATGTGTCAATTGATTTCTTGATCAGAACTAAAACATGATTTAGAAATTAGTTTTCTATAGATCTCAGC
>JXCR01116762.1:0-12990 GCA_002079205.1 Phalaenopsis hybrid cultivar
ATATATATATATATATATATATATAATTTTGAAAATTAATAGTTTAATTTTTTAAATATGAGACCAAACCGATCTCATATAGAAAATAATTTAAATAAACAAGCACAATACCGTAAGCGATGCATCTATCCTGAGGAATAGACGCAGTACTTGCTAATGAGGCTCAATTAAATAAATTAAAGAATTTATGACATTTTTTTTAGTCTGCAAAACCATTTATGTTGAACGACAAATTTCCCCTATCTAATATAAAAAAATTAGATAGAGTTTATATTAAGCTGGGTCCTAAAGTTTTCTATAAGGGCAAGCTCCTATAGTTAATTACATATTAGACAATCAAAATCACCTAAGAAAACTCTCGATTTAAATCAGAAAATATTGTCTTCATGAATTTCAAAGCTTAGGACTTTCAAGGTCGGACAAAGGAGTGTCAAATAAGAAAAGATCAAATGAGAATAGTTATTATGGAATCTAAAGGAAGAAAACTAAGGGTTGACACAGATCCTAAGGAGAACCTCAGTGACTTCCCAAGCTATCCTATGGTTTGGCTTTAATTTCAAGGAAATATTATTAAATATTTTATCCTATCAATTATTATTATTTAAGGTTATATTTCCATGACACAATCATACAAATAGCTTGGAAGATGGGANCAGAGTTTATATTAAGCTGGGTCCTAAAGTTTTCTATAAGGGCAAGCTCCTATAGCTAATTACATATTAGACAATCAAAATCACCTAAGAAAACTCTCAATTTAAATCAGAAAATATTGTCTTCATGAATTTCAAAGCTTAGGACTTTCAAGGTCGGACAAAGGAGTGTCAAATAAGAAAAGATCAAATGAGAATAGTTATTATGGAATCTAAAGGAAGAAAACTAAGGGTTAACACAGATCCTAAGGAGAACCTCAGTGACTTCCCAAGCTATCCTATGTTTTGGCTTTAATTTCAAGGAAATATTATTAAATATTCTATCCTATCAATTATTATTATTTAAGGTTATATTTCCATGACACAATCATACAAATAGCTTGGAAGATGGGAGGGTTTACGTCATAATGAATGACATCCTCAAAGCTTATGGTGATTTAGGGCTTAAATTGCACAATATTGTTGTGCAAAGACCTAAAGATAAGTTGAGAATTTATGTCGTAATAGACAGACTACCTCGAAGTCCTATGACTTGTTATTTAATTCTAAGGAAAGATTTGTTGTTGTAGATCCACTTGATCTCTCAAAGTTTTTCTTTTGCACATCCTTATCATGTTGCTTACGGAGTTAGCTCCAAGCTCATCGTTGAAGTGACAGCTCCTGGTTCAAGCTTCAAAAGGTTTTGCAATTTAAGTGACAAGTTTTGTTGTTGTTCAAGTATTATGGGAGGGTTAAAGTCGATTAAAGTGACACCGGTTAGGATCTCATGGTTCCCTCGTTCCGTACCACTATTTTCTTTTGAATTGACTTAGTCCAAACTAGTTGTTAAGTTCATTTAAACTGGGGGATCTCGTTAGCAACCGTAGGTTACTTCATCCGAGGGACTCTCGTAATTTAAAATGATGCATTATATATATTTTTTGTTTTGTTCTGAAAAAGATGTCGTTTTAATTTTGAAAACATGTTTTTTAAATTTTTTTAGTTTTGGTATAGTTTTGTAGGTAAAATAAATAAATGAGGGTAAGAAAATGGGGTAAAGTATATAAGTAAAATTGCATTGCATAAAATATAAATGCGTACATGTGCCTTTGCTACCGCTACATGGTTAGCATCATAAAGCATAATATATTTGCAGGAAATTTAAATAAATTGCAGGAAAGTAAACAGGAGCATCCAATACTGAAAAATTTGGAAAATACGAATCATAGCAAGACACGGGCAAGTAAAAAAGGGAACATCCATAACCTCATATAGAAAATCAGGACTAAATGTAAGATATTGGTAGAGGTGGGGGCTCGGAGCTGAACTGTGTGCTTCACAAATTTGAGTAAGAGCTACCACCCGATAATCTATAAAAGGCAGTCCTAACCTCGATTCAAGTGATTAGCCGTGGACATTTATAATTTTTTATTTTTAAATTTAATTTCATGCATATAAAATTTACTTTATGAGGCACCAAAAATTTCATTCAAAACATTTTGTAGAGTGGTGTAGTCCACGGGTTAATTAGTTTGATCGAGCTAAGACTACTGTCATCCAAAGAGTATCGGGGGCAATCATCTCACCAAAAGTCGTCGAATAGTATCATCGGTTATTATCCTCTCCTTTTGTTAAGGGTTCTTGAGATAAGAGATACTATTCTAAAATCTCACATAGTATCCCTCACTTTAGCACACATTGACACTATCGTCACTACCCTAGTCACCTAGACCTCAGACTTACACAAGCCCAATGACCATATGTGGCAAAAAATAAATATTCGCAGTTGCTCACAAGGATTTAAATACCTTAGAGAAGATTCAAATCCTTGAGCATTGGGTCAATTAATATAGGATAAGTAGTATATGGTATTCTATTGATTTAGGTGAATTATCGGGTCCCGATACATAATTTGGTGGGTCCCTGATCCACTTTAAAATTACATATTTTTAGTGCATATTTTATGGTCATTTTATACATATTTTTAGTGATATTGCACTTTAAAGGAAGGTGTTTTGTATGCTTCTGCTTTCAGGTACATGGAACGAACAATTGAAGAAAATGAGGGAAAAATGAGCAAAAATTGTGCAATTCATATGGCGCCATAGCGCCGACCCTTTGCGCTATCGCACCACAGACAGGTGCAGTGGCTGTTATAACTCCCAAACTAGCGCTATAGTGCCAGTAACTTCCCTTCTAGATGTTCCATTGAATTTGGCCGAATTTTGAAGGGGTTTTTGAAGCAACCCATGGTTATTTTCAAAGATCTATTAATTTCAACAAAATTTGGATGAAAATAAAGACTTGTTGGCAGCATTTGAAGGCTTTAAAAAGTCCCACTTTTGTGTTTAAGTGTGAGTTTAAGTGTATTTTGTGTGTAATAGTAAGATTTTGGAGAATTCTTCAATGAGACTCCAAAATTTGTACTAGGGAGAAAACATAAGGCACTTTATATTTGTGTTTAATTTTTTGTTTCTAAGAATTGGATTTCAATAAAAAAAATTGGTTTTTTGTTTTATTGTCCATGAATTATGAGTATTTCTCTTTCTTTCTCCTTGCTTTTGGGAATTAATCTTGTGGGATGAGAATGATTTAAGGATTTCTTTTTACTTTTCAAAATTGTGATGATATTTTCATCGATTCTTCATTGAATTTACAAATTAGTCACTTGTGAGGATAAAATCTATTGAGAAACTTAAAGACCCTGAAAGACTATGATTTCACCCAACTAGTGAGTTTCACACTACATTCTGGGCAGAGTCGTTGCGATCACCTAAGAGGAAGTGCAATTAGATAAAGAAATAAGTTTTGATGGGCGTAGAGTTGATGTTTCTAGGGTGACAGACTATATTCTTTTTTCAACTTGGTTTAGAGTTTTGAATCGTAAGGGTCCCTAGAAGGTCCTATAGAGAGGGCATAGTGGGTAATATGGAGGTGAGAGGCCAGGATCTACTCAGCATTACTACACAAGCTGGTGAAAAACTCTAAATTAGCCAATGTTTTTTGCTAGCATTAGGAGAGGGTAAAGAATATAAATACTCCTATTTATCACAATACAACATCATATTTTTAGTCATTCAAATCCTACATAGATTAATATCTCATTGTAGGGGGAAATATCTTTACATATTATTCAAACTCATCAGAATTATTTCTATTAAACTGTTAATCATAGTTGTTTCTATCTGCTTTATTTTAGTTTTAACCGTTGCAATCATTTCTTTTTTATTTAATCTACAATTTAAATAGAATTTGCTTCTGAGTTTTACAAACTAATTTAAAAGAGTCCAACTATCCTCGTGTGATTGATATTAAGGTTTTTTTTTTTAAATCCTATATTACTTGCTTAGTACCTTTAGTGTGAAGTTTTATTATTTATTTTTAATATCATTTCATTTATTCACACTAGCCGTTGAATATAATTTGGGTCAAGTTTTTGGTAATATTTTGGAGATTAAAAATACATGTAATTGTGGGTCGAGTCAGTCCCTAAAAGTTTTAATGAATGATTTTCTTGAGCAAAGAATAATAAGTCCATTTTTTCTTCAAAATATCCAAAAGATCTCTTTAATGGATGATTTTGTGGCTTAAAACTAAACAACTTTTGAAACCTCTTGAATTGTTTCGAGTTCATTTGGACTTATTCTGTTGTTCAATTAATTATCCAAAGTTAAATTTAAATTCAATGGTTTAATACACTTTGTGCTAAATGGACCTTATTATTTCAATTATCTCATGATCGGAGTACTCGGAGATTCACTTGATGTTTTATTTAAGAGTTATGCAAGTGGATGCCCATAAGTGCAAACTCAAGTCATTAAGGATCTTGAACCTACAACTAAAGTTGTGCTTATAGTGTTTTAATAGTTTTTATGATTAATTTTGTTCCTCTTTTCTAATCCCTATTAAATCAGTTTAAATATCAAGCCTAGCTCACTACTAAACCCTTAAATCCAATATTTAGGGTAAATTTGTAATAATCAAAATGTTAAATTAAATGAAATTCAATTCTCATTGAAAGATCACAGTTATCATTTCATCACCAATTAAGGGGCTTCAAATGAGTAAGTTATTATCTTTCTAGCTTAAGCCCACTACCTTAGGATCATCCGATTATGTTAAACTCCAAGTCACAATAATTTAAGAAAATTACAATTTTACCCTTAGTGTTGAAAGGTGATAAATTGGTTTCTACCTCTTAAACCTTTATATTTTAAACATCCAAAAGAGTATGAGGATCAAACTTACCCATTTACCCTTTAACTAATCCTAAAATTCAATTAGAACATCAAAGTCCCAAAATTACCATTTTTCCCCTAGGGCCTCTCCACTTCATAACTCATTAAATTGAACTCAAAATACTTTCAAATTTTTATGGTACCCCACTCATGGATCAATTAAAATATCAGAAGAAAAATTATGATTTTTATTTAATTTTTAATAATTATTTTTACTCAAAAATAAGGATTTTCAATGTTAGTCCATTTAATTAATCAAAGTAAAGTTTATGTTCTTAGGAAAATTATTAGAGATTCATCTAGGTANGACTTTCAAATTTTTATGGTACCCCACTCATGGATCAATTAAAATATCAGAAGAATAATTATGATTTTTATTTAATTTTTAATAATTATTTTTACTCAAAAATAAGGATTTTAAATGTTAGTCCATTTAATTAATCAAAGTAAAGTTTATGTTCTTAGGAAAATTATTAGAGATTCATCTAGGTAAGAGGATCACTTGATAAAAATTTCACGGGTTTTTGAGTTTTATTTTAATTATTATAATTATTTATTGATTTTAGTGATCAATTAAAAAGAAAATATGATTTAATTTCAAAATTTACTTTTTACATTTTTCTTAAATCTTTTAAAGTCCAAAGAACTTATAGAAACAAACTTTTCTTTTTTGTGATTTTCATTTTATTTATTATAATTATTTTAATAAAAAATTAAGAAAATACATTTTTAGCATTTAAAAATACATAAATAAACTTGAAAAATTAGGAAAAATATTTTAAAGGATCTTAAGCGATTAGGGAGCAACTTGGAACACTTTTGTGTACTTTTATATTTTTTGCAATTTTTTATTATTTTAAATTATTTTAAAAAATGAACTATTTATTTTATTATCAATTTTATTTTTTTAGGTGCCCCTAATCACTAGGAACTCTCAAAACTACATTTCATAATTTTTCTAATTTTATTTTATTTATTATAATTATTTTATTAAAAAAATCCTTTTTTACTTGAAAAATAGACTTTGATATTAAATATATTTGAAGTGGGTTTCAAATTTTTACAGAGGTTCAAATGATTATTATTTATAGCGTGGAACATTTTTTTACAATTTTTTGGATTATATTATATTTATTTAATTTTTTATGAGTTTTAATGACTTAATTAGCTATGATAGTATACTTAATTATTAAACTCATTTTATATTTTTCCTATAGTCTTCTAACCACAGTGAACCAACCAAAATAAATCTCTTTTTTTTTTTTACTTTTATTTCAATTTATATAATTGTTTTAAACAAAAATAGACAACTAGTATTAAGGATTAAGGCTTTAGGGTTAGAGGTGTTCTCGGACTTCGGGCAAACCAGAGGACATATTTAACCACATGCAAAATAAGCTCTCCAAATTTCAAACCAAGATGAGTAATATTTAATTAAATATAATTAAAATACTCTCTGGAGTATTTAATTGATTAAAAAAAATACATAATAAATAGTTTTACTTTTGGTTCATATTTTTTTCTCAGTTCACTGAGCAACAAGATATTTTTATTTTATTTTTATGAATTTTCTACACCAAGTTATGGATTTTTAAAGTCTTTGAACTTAAATAAATCAAAAAAACCCTATTTTTCTACTTATCCACGCGGCATTAACGTCAACCTCGACGTGTCCGAAAGCACACGCGACGCACTCTCATTTGATGCCGCCTTTCTCGCTAGCTGCCACATAGTCCGAGCTTTATGAACCGATCTCTCATCCGACTTCTTCTCCGCCATTCGATCAATACATGTGCAAATGGATGGCATCCATTCATTGTCCTCATCTGATCTAAACTGAGAACCATCCAACTTCAAGACCTAAGATCTCACTCGATACTCAACCAAATCACATGCGGTTTGTTCCTATAGCTGCATCTAGTCAAGACAAACCTATCTATACGGTTGATCAAGCATGAAACACAAGTCTACTTCACAATTGATGAAATTGAGCCTAAAATTAGGGGTTTTGAAATATAACTTTGCCCAAGAGGTGAGGCCTTGATTGGGTGCTTGTGGAAGCTTTAGTAGAGTGTAACAAACCACCTCGAAGTGTCGCCTTCCTCTGATATAGAGTCTAAGCAGGACTTCGACAAACAGGTGCTGCGAATTTGGTCTAGGAGTTGGTTANGCATGTGCCTTTGCTACCGCTACATGGTTAGCATCATAAAACATAATATATTTACAGGAAATTTAAATAAATTGCAGGAAAGTAAACAGGAGCATCCAATACTGAAAAATTTGGAAAAAACGAATCATAGCAAGACACGGGCAAGTAAAAAAGGGAACATCCATAACCTCATATAGAAAATCAGGACTAAATGTAAGATATTGGTAGAGGTGGGGGCTCGGAGCTGAACTGTGTGCTTCACAAATTTGAGTAAGAGCTACCACCCGATAATCTATAAAAGGCAGTCCTAACCTCGATTCAAGTGATTAGCCGTGGACATTTATAATTTTTTATTTTTAAATTTAATTTTATGCATATAAAATTTACTTTATGAGGCACCAAAAATTTCATTCAAAACATTTTGTAGAGTGGTGTAGTCCACGGGTTAATTAGTTTGATCGAGCTAAGACTACTGTCATCCAAAGAGTATCGGGGGCAATCATCTCACCAAAAGTCGTCGAATAGTATCATCGGTTATTATCCTCTCCTTTTGTTAAGGGTTCTTGAGATAAGAGATACTATTCTAAAATCTCACATAGTATCCCTCACTTTAGCACACATTGACACTATCGTCACTACCCTAGTCACCTAGACCTCAGACTTACACAAGCCCAATGACCATATGTGGCAAAAAATAAATATTCGCAGTTGCTCACAAGGATTTAAATACCTTAGAGAAGATTCAAATCCTTGAGCATTGGGTCAATTAATATAGGATAAGTAGTATATGGTATTCTATTGATTTAGGTGAATTATCGGGTCCCGATACATAATTTGGTGGGTCCCTGATCCACTTTAAAATTACATATTTTTAGTGCATATTTTACGGTCATTTTATACATATTTTTAGTGATATTGCACTTTAAAGGAAGGTGTTTTGTATGCTTCTTCTTTCAGGTACATGGAACGAACAATTGAAGAAAATGAGGGAAAAATGAGCAAAAATTGTGCAATTCATATGGCGCCATAGCGCCGACCCTTTGCGCTATCGCACCACAGACAGGTGCAGTGGCTGTTATAACTCCCAGACTAGCGCTATAGTGCCAGTAACTTCCCTTCTAGATGTTCCATTGAATTTGGCCGAATTTTGAAGGGGTTTTTGAAGCAACCCATGGTTATTTTCAAAGATCTATTAATTTCAACAAAATTTGGATGAAAATAAAGACTTGTTGGCAGCATTTGAAGGCTTTAAAAAGTCCCACTTTTGTGTTTAAGTGTGAGTTTAAGTGTATTTTGTGTGTAATAGTAAGATTTTGGAGAATTCTTCAATGAGACTCCAAAATTTGTACTAGGGAGAAAACATAAGGCACTTTATATTTGTGTTTAATTTTTTGTTTCTAAGAATTGGATTTCAATAAAAAAAATTGGTTTTTTGTTTTATTGTCCATGAATTCTGAGTATTTCTCTTTCTTTCTCCTTGCTTTTGGGAATTAATCTTGTGGGATGAGAATGATTTAAGGATTTCTTTTTACTTTTCAAAATTGTGATGATATTTTCATCGATTCTTCATTGAATTTACAAATTAGTCACTTGTGAGGATAAAATCTATTGAGAAACTTAAAGACCCTGAAAGACTATGATTTCACCCAACTAGTGAGTTTCACACTACATTCTGGGCAGAGTCATTGCGATCACCTAAGAGGAAGTGCAATTAGATAAAGAAATAAGTTTTGATGGGCGTAGAGTTGATGTTTCTAGGGTGACAGACTATATTCTTTTTTCAACTTGGTTTAGAGTTTTGAATCGTAAGGGTCCCTAGAAGGTCCTATAGAGAGGGCATAGTGGGTAATATGGAGGTGAGAGGCCAGGATCTACTCAGCATTACTACACAAGCTGGTGAAAAACTCTAAATTAGCCAATGTTTTTTGCTAGCATTAGGAGAGGGTAAAGAATATAAATACTCCTATTTATCACAATACAACATCATATTTTTAGTCATTCAAATCCTACATAGATTAATATCTCATTGTAGGGGGAAATATCTTTACATATTATTCAAACTCATCAGAATTATTTCTATTAAACTGTTAATCATAGTTGTTTCTATCTGCTTTAATTTAGTTTTAACCGTTGCAATCATTTCTTTTTTATTTAATCTACAATTTAAATAGAATTTGCTTCTGGGTTTTACAAACTAATTTAAAAGAGTCCAACTATCCTCGTGTGATTGATATTAAGGTTTTTTTTTTTAAATCCTATATTACTTGCTTAGTACCTTTAGTGTGAAGTTTTATTATTTATTTTTAATATCATTTCATTTATTCACACTAGCCGTTGAATATAATTTGGGTCAAGTTTTTGGTAATATTTTGGAGATTAAAAATACATGTAATTGTGGGTCGAGTCAGTCCCTAAAAGTTTTAATGAATGATTTTCTTGAGCAAAGAATAATAAGTCCATTTTTTCTTCAAAATATCCAAAAGATCTCTTTAATGGATGATTTTGTGGCTTAAAACTAAACAACTTTTGAAACCTCTTGAATTGTTTCGAGTTCATTTGGACTTATTCTGTTGTTCAATTAATTATCCAAAGTTAAATTTAAATTCAATGGTTTAATACACTTTGTGCTAAATGGACCTTATTATTTCAATTATCTCATGATCGGAGTACTCGGAGATTCACTTGATGTTTTATTTAAGAGTTATGCAAGTGGATGCCCATAAGTGCAAACTCAAGTCATTAAGGATCTTGAACCTACAACTAAAGTTGTGCTTATAGTGTTTTAATAGTTTTTATGATTAATTTTGTTCCTCTTTTCTAATCCCTATTAAATCAGTTTAAATATCAAGCCTAGCTCACTACTAAACCCTTAAATCCAATATTTAGGGTAAATTTGTAATAATCAAAATGTTAAATTAAATGAAATTCAATTCTCATTGAAAGATCACAGTTATCATTTCATCACCAATTAAGGGGCTTCAAATGAGTAAGTTATTATCTTTCTAGCTTAAGCCCACTACCTTAGGATCATCCGATTATGTTAAACTCCAAGTCACAATAATTTAAGAAAATTACAATTTTACCCTTAGTGTTGAAAGGTGATAAATTGGTTTCTACCTCTTAAACCTTTATATTTTAAACATCCAAAAGAGTATGAGGATCAAACTTACCCATTTACCCTTTAACTAATCCTAAAATTCAATTAGAACATCAAAGTCCCAAAATTACCATTTTTCCCCTAGGGCCTCTCCACTTCATAACTCATTAAATTGAACTCAAAATACTTTCAAATTTTTATGGTACCCCACTCATGGATCAATTAAAATATCAGAAGAATAATTATGATTTTTATTTAATTTTTAATAATTATTTTTACTCAAAAATAAGGATTTTAAATGTTAGTCCATTTAATTAATCAAAGTAAAGTTTATGTTCTTAGGAAAATTATTAGAGATTCATCTAGGTAAGAGGATCACTTGATAAAAATTTCACGGGTTTTTGAGTTTTATTTTAATTATTATAATTATTTATTGATTTTAGTGATCAATTAAAAAGAAAATATGATTTAATTTCAAAATTTACTTTTTACATTTTTCTTAAATCTTTTAAAGTCCAAAGAACTTATAGAAACAAACTTTTCTTTTTTGTGATTTTCATTTTATTTATTATAATTATTTTAATAAAAAATTAAGAAAATACATTTTTAGCATTTAAAAATACATAAATAAACTTGAAAAATTAGGAAAAATATTTTAAAGGATCTTAAGCGATTAGGGAGCAACTTGAAACACTTTTGTGTATTTTTATATTTTTTGCAATTTTTTATTATTTTAAATTATTTTAAAAAATGAACTATTTATTTTATTATCAATTTTATTTTTTTAGGTGCCCCTGATCACTAGGAACTCTCAAAACTACATTTCATAATTTTTCTAATTTTATTTTATTTATTATAATTATTTTATTACAAAAATCCTTTTTTACTTGAAAAATAGACTTTGATATTAAATATATTTAAAGTGGGTTTCAAATTTTTACAGAGGTTCAAATGATTATTATTTATAGCGTGGAACATTTTTTTACAATTTTTTGGATTATATTATATTTATTTAATTTTTTATGAGTTTTAATGACTTAATTAGCTATGATAGTATACTTAATTATTAAACTCATTTTATATTTTTCCTATAGTCTTCTAACCACAGTGAACCAACCAAAATAAATCTCTTATTTTTTTTTTTACTTTTATTTCAATTTATATAATTGTTTTAAGCAAAAATAGACAACTAGTATTAAGGATTAAGGCTTTAGGGTTAGAGGTGTTCTCGGACTTCGGACAAACCAGAGGACATATTTAACCACATGCAAAATAAGCTCTCCAAATTTCAAACCAAGATGAGTAATATTTAATTAAATATAATTAAAATACTCTCTGGAGTATTTAATTGATTAAAAAAAATACATAATAAATAGTTTTACTTTTGGTTCATATTTTTTCCTCAGTTCACTGAGCAACAAGATATTTTTATTTTATTTTTATGAATTTTCTACACCAAGTTATGGATTTTTAAAGTCTTTGAACTTAAATAAATCAAAAAAGCCCTACTTTTCTACTTATCCACGCGGCATTAACATCAACCTCGACGTGTCCGAAAGCACACGCGACGCACTCTCATTTGATGTCGCCTTTCTCGCTAGCTGCCACATAGTCCGAGCTTTATGAACCGATCGCTCATCCGACTTCTTCTCCGCCATTCGATCAATACATGTGCAAATGGATGGCATCCATTCATTGTCCTCATCTGATCTAAACTGAGAACCATCCAACTTCAAGACCTAAGATCTCACTCGATACTCAACCAAATCACATGCGGTTTGTTCCTATAGCTGCATCTAGTCAAGACAAACCTATCTATACGGTTGATCAAGCATGAAACACAAGTCTACTTCACAACTGATGAAATTGAGCCTAAAATTAGGGGTTTTGAAATATAACTTTGCCCAAGAGGTGAGGCCTCGATTGGGTGCTTGTGGAAGCTTTAGTAGAGTGTAACAAACCACCTCGAAGTGTTTCCTTCCTCTGATATAGAGTCTAAGCAGGACTTCGACAAACAGGTGCTGCGAATTTGGTCTAGGAGTTGGTTAGAGGGCTCAATAGAAAGGGCTTTCATTGATAAACTTCCTCTTTTGGTCTGAGGAAGCTTAAGGGTGACTTAATTCGGAGTTTGGTGAAGGTTTGCGGAATGACAGAAAATGCCATAAATTTTGAACTCAAAATCCCAGCAGGACAATGGATATGGAGGGCTGGGAACAATGAGATTGGACTCAGGAAGGCTTGAAGAGGCTTTAGAAGGATTTTGGCATAATCTCTCCAAGGAATTGGATGATCTCTTTCAATGGACAAAAGAGGGGTGAGCCCTGGGCTCTTATTGCCTGGTCTCTAGAAGCTGAGGTGGAGGGTTGAGCGGTGCGAGCATCCAATGGGGAAGTGCCACAAGGGATGAGCTTAATTTTGGGTTGAAAGATGGGGTAGCCTCCTCTGTTTTGAGCTCTCTGACTACTAGGGTGGCTAGCCAAGGCTGAGGTGGTGATTAGCTGGGTCGAGGATCCAGAGGGAAGTTTAATTATGATTAGGATGGAGGTTTAGTTAAGTGATGCAAAACTCGAGTCATTTGGCTAAATATGGGAAGATATCCCCCAAATCATGGGACCCTTGGTCCATGGCACCTATAGGGTGGGCTAAGAGGATCTAGGTTGGTCCCTAGAGTCCAAATGATAGCTGTGGTGGTCCAAGTTGGGCTAGACCATGTGGCTCAAAGTGAGTTTAGGATTTGGCCTTAGCTAGATCTTGGATCTAGGTCAATTGATTGGTCAATTTGGTGTAGAAGATTGGTATAAGGCATTTGGAAGTCAATTGGATTAAAATTGAAAGGTTATGGAGTTCAATTTGGAGGAATTTGGACTTAGAGGCAAA
>JXCR01116771.1:12387-24927 GCA_002079205.1 Phalaenopsis hybrid cultivar
AATTTCAGGACTTACATGATGCAAGTTAGATTTGTGCTTGAACCATCTCACCTGAATTGTGTTCCCTCCCTCATCACTACTGAATCCAACATGCATCGGCTAAACAATAAATGAATTAAAATTGGGCCTTCAATTCATCTGCAAAAATTGGTGACAAAAATCATTGAAAATTTGAAAATTCTACCTGATGAATGTCCCCCATGAAATGAGACAGAAATAGCAATGCTTCTGTGAGATTATCTATTCAAAAAGAGAGAGGACGCACGAATAATCAAACTCAGGGTTATGAAAATGGGACCGGACATTAAAGCAGAAGAAGAGAAGGTTCAAGTTTCAATGATTCAATCAGACTTAAATAGGTTGACGTAACAAATATTTAGATTATTTTAATTTAAGACAATACTTTGAAGAACAATATTCCAAACAAAAAATTTAAGCAATGATATTTTATCTTTTTTTTAATTTAAAAATCTGATTTATGGCCCTACAATCAAAATCAAAATATTAAAATNTGTAACAAATATTTTGATTATTTTAATTTAAGACAATACTTTGAAGAACAATATTCCAAACAAAAAATTTAATACATGATATTTTATCTTTTTTTTAATTTAAAAATCTGATTTATGGCCCTACAATCAAAATCAAAATATTAAAATTGATCGGTTCACTAGTTCTCTAGTCCTAACCCCAGTTCTGACAGTTCAATCCTGATTCAATGTAGAAACGATTTTGAACTTGAACCTAACCAGTCGAACCGGCCGGTCCGATTTGACTTATAGGACAAACATGAATATGACTTTAATTCACACGAGCAGAGAGAACTGACTCACAACGGCGATCGGCCGTGCCATGTTGATAGTGTAGAAGCTGAGTACTGAAATTGGAAACAGCTCCAGCAACACACATATCTTCAGTTCCTTTTGGATCCTTGCAATCTCCTGCAACATAAAATTACTTGCTAAGCTCATAACTTAGAATTTGGTGATGAAGATAGAAGTTCTGAAAAACTGAAGAGTTTTTAGTTACTTGAATAATCAAAGGTGCATGCTTTATTAGGCGTATCGATGAAGTGAAGAGGACTTGTCCACCTGTACTTGTACCAGTGCCTGACTTGATCTGGCCAAACACAGAGAGATGATAGATCTCCCTTGGTGTAGTCTGGCAGCAGGTTTTGGACTGCTTCTGCTGCTGCTTCATGAAGAAGAGACTGCCAACAATCTTAATGTTAGAATTGGTAAAATTTGTGGCGTAATTAAAACACAGAAAAAGAAGCTTAATTAATTACCTGAGCAATCCTACAGGTCATGATATGGCCCTCTTTGCTCCATGACAGAGCTGGTGGAGCAGCTGCTAGCAGAAGAGCAACCATTAATGTGAGGAAGCTCATGGTTGGGGGCGGACAGAAATGTGAATGCTTGACAAAAGCAGATTGATATATTTGTAGTGGAAGATGGAAGGAGTTCTATGAGTGCAAGGATAGTATTTCATTAGTTGAAGGCATAGAGACATGTGATTACGTTTCATGTAATTCTTTTGGTTGGATTCAAAATTGGTGAAAGTGAGAGTAGTTGAGTTGATGTTGATGGTAATGGAGACGTGAAGGAAAAGTGATGATTTATTAAAGTGCTGCTTTATAGTTTTGCAGGGGTTGGCTGTAGGATTAAAAGAACTGATTTAAGAAAAATGAACTGATTTAGGTGATGGTAGGGCTGTTAACGATTGGATATCGAGCTGAATTGGGTCGGCTTGGAAAAAAATTCAATCCAAAATTTCGTTATGATCTTGATCTGAGCCAAAATTCACATCAATTTTTGAGCGATTAATAATCTTCGGGCTAAATTCGCTTAATTTACAGCTCTAACGTTACTAGGGCTGCTAATGATCCGATTTCGAGCCAAGCTATGTTCATCTCGAGCGATTAACATTTGTGCCTGCCACACAAGTTGCAAGTGATGTTGCTACTCAAGCTAGTCAAAACTTGCGATAATAGACCACTCTGGGTGATCTAACTTGTACCCCTGATTGGTGAACTCACTCTAGAGCTCCCAATCATTGAAAATGTTTATGACATAGCGGAAGAGTGGTGAAGGGCTTAAAGTAAGCATTAAGGATGGATAGTGAATAACTTGAAGGAAAAAGGATAAGTTTTTATTCTCACCCAAAAAAAGACACACTCATGGACAATAAGCTTCTAGTAGAAAGTGACAATTTTCACTCAAAATTTTGTATTAAAAAAATAAAAATTAAGTTATATATCATCCCTAATTATAGGGATTACATTGATCAAAATTATTAAAATAAAAAGAGGGAAACTTTAGATGGAAATGTAGATGACCATTATTAAAAGGTGAGAAACACCTTTCTTTATTAATTAGTTTTTATGGTCAACCCATATATTCTCGTAGCTTTGAAAGGTCAAACTTCTAGAAGTTAATGATGAATTATTAAAAAAAATTAAATTAAAATATTTCTTCATGATCAGACTTTTTTTATGGCCCATAAATGGGTTCTTGCTTAGACACTTTCTTGGACACTTATAATTGGACCTTTATATTTACTTATTTCATCAACATTATGTGTGGTACATCAACTCTCTTGGGCTTAACTGAACTATATTTTGTATAGTTACAATTTAAGAAGTCTTATAATAATTGGGGGGCAAAAGTCTCTAAATCAGTGTGAATGATCCTTGTGTCATCAAAGGATAAATTTTTTATCTAAAAATTTGGTAATGATGCTCCATAATAGAGTTAATGGGTGCTTACTTTGTGTTGATGTAGAAAACTACAAAGAATAAGGGATTATGCAAGTATAAAACTATGTTTTTCTCAACATTACTAGCATGACTCTCAAGTATTTAGAGGAAATTCACAAAAAAACTTCTTAGTTGTCTAAAAGTCTTGACCAGAGCTTCCTCCTCTCATATTTCTTTTAATATCAAATATGATAGTAGTTAGTGGTCTTTTTAATAAGATTAAGATTTAAAAAGAGTATGAGTATTTTATTTGATATCTAAAATATGGATCTACAATTTTTGGCATAATATTAAAAGGCTTAGGTGGGTATGGTGGTTAAAATGCAATGAATAATCTATATTCAGCCAATTTAGGTTGATTTGAAAGATCTCTTTGAAAGAACTATTTAATGTTGAGAAAAAGATATAAATGATTATGGATGGTTAACTTAAGATGTATAACTATTATTTGAAATAAATGGTGGGATTGGGATGAATTTATATTAGTGTTGAGGAGTAGAGAATAAGATTAGTTTTTTTATGTTCTCTAGCTTAGCCAAAAGCTATAGGAAGATAATTGAATATTGTGTAAAGCTTTGTTTACCGGTTTGTTGAAGATAGAAGATATTTTGAAATGGAGCAAGTGTGTTTAAGGGCTTAAAGTTGGTATTAATGATGGATATTCAATTATTTAAAGAAAAATAAATATGAAAAATACTTATTTTCACGCAAGAATAAACACACACTTGAGGTCACTAAATATCAATAATAAAGAGAGAACAAAGTTACCTGAAATACTTCCTTGATGATCAAAAACATTCATGATCAATCCTAGAGATTATATTGAAGAAATTAAAGAAAAAAGGATAAAAACTTTAAAAGGAAAAGTGTGTAGCCATTAATGGTGGAATGTGGCAATAACTTCCTTAATTAATTCATTTTATTTAGGTCAGCTTATACATGACACCAACTTTGTAAAGTTAAACTTCTAGAAGCTAATTTAAATTGTAATAAATAATATCTATAATTAAATTATTCCTTCATGACTAGCTATCGTGAAGGGTCTTGAATGGGCTCTTGCTTTGAAACTTTCTTATATTCTTGTTTGGGCTCTTATAATTAGACCTTTGACTTCATTTTCTTAATTAACATGATGTGCTACATCAAAGATACTTTCAATATTACTCATTCAAAATATTCAAAATATAAGTTTGTAATATATGTATTGTATAAATTATTTATATAAATGAAACATTGCAAAATACTCACACAAGTTTGCTACCACAAAATGATAATTTTAATATTTGGTAATGATTCTCATGAGAATTATTTGATTCATGGAAATGAAAAAACATTTTTTTCAAAGAGGATGTTGAAAAGATGATTAATAGAATTTAATATTAATCAACTTCATATAAGTGTGAGTATATTTTCACAATTTGATAGTAATTAATTACTCATATATAATAAATAATGCAACTACCAAGCTTTGCCAAAATTAAAATCAAGATTAATTAATTATTCATTCATCAAGTTTTCTGGAAGTATGCCACATTGTTAACCATGATACAAAGTAGTTGGCATATTTATCATTATGTCTTATATAAAATATCTACATGGGTGAAGTATCATAGTAAACTAACACAAGATTGATATTACAGAATGATATTTTGAATAGATGTTGATTATATGCCAAACATTTAGGTTTCATGGATACTAAGCACCATTTATTTAAAAAACTTGATGAAAAGATGATTAATAGATGTTGTTTTAATCAACTTCACATGAGCATGTGCATCTTTTTTTAATTTAAAAGTGATTAATGATTCATTTTTCAAAATTGACACAACTACCAATCTTAGTAACTATTAATATCAAGATTTTCTTATCATCTATTCATCAAGTTTTTAGAAGGTATGACACTCTTTAAAGCACGATATGAAGTTGTTAACATGTTGATTACTGTGAAATATTTGAAGCATTACGTTGTGTATTGTTTCATAAATATTTCTTATATGAGTGAATTATAATAGAAAACTCACACAAAATTGATGTAAGATAGTCATGTTTTAAGTATTTTTTTTAGTGATATATATGCCATGTTTCTAGGATTCATGTAAGTAAAATGTCATTTCGTTAAAAAAATTTTTGAAAATAAGATTGAAAGTTGTTGATGTTAATATTTGCTAAGCTGCATTGACAATCACACATGGAGCATAAATTACTTTTAAAATTTAAATACATGCATAGATCTATGTGAATTATGTACCAATACTGCTACATTCATATAATGAATGTATCATAAATAAATGTGGACTAAATTCTGATTTATATTTATTAACATTATATAATATTGTAATATATAACATTCATTATGTTGTACTATGAGCATTAATTTTTAATGTGTTGTATTTTAAGATTTTCATTATAATAATAAGCATTACATCATAAAATAAAATCAATCAGTGGCATAACATTTGACTACACTACTTCAATAAAATTTTTTATAGTTATTCATAGTCCTACAAGTCTATTTAATAATAAACTCAATACTAGTGTTTTACATCAAATATGATTACATTAAATGAAGTTATAAGTATAATTTAGTGTTGGACAATAATTTTTATTTTTTTCACTATTTAAGTATGAACCCATTTATTATTATTTCTAATGTAAACAGTTCTTGGTTATAACTTATGAGCTGAAAAGAGAACCCTATATTGAAAACAAATAACATTTGAATCTCATATTCAATGTTAGAATGATATTTGAACNTGTTTTTTTCACTATTTAAGTATGAACCCATTTATACTATTTCTAATGTTAACAGTTCTTGGTTATAACTTATGAGTTGAAAAGAGAACCCTATATTGAAAACAAATAACATTTGAATCTCATATTCAATGTTAGAATGATATTTGAACCAATTTTGAATTTCTTTAGATACTGCAATTTTCTCTTTCAAATTCTTATATACATAAATATAATTATTTAAACTGACTAAAATTTTACGAGACTAAAATAAATATAATAATAGATATACTTAATGATAAATAAAAATTAATAAAAAATATTCCTCCATTAAGAAACCTTAATCATACATAATTCAAATATGGTACTGCCAAGGTTCAAATAACCTTTAAAATTAATATTATAGCCTTATTGAAGCTAATTTTGCATATAATGTTTGAATCTTAGATTCCAAAATAGATGTTGGAAACTTATTCAAATATTCTTTGAACAATGAAATTGAGGTTCAAATTCTTCTCATTTTTAACGTAGGGTTTTCCTTTTATTTCTTTCGTTGTAAAACTTGTTTTTGTTGGTGTTGGAAAAATTTATAATTGTATTTGGATTTCATTAAAAAAAAGAACTAACATTGATATTTATTTTAGGGAGCTTACGATGAAGTTTTAATGCTTAAGAATGAGAGATATACTGGATGATGATTGTGCATAGATGTTTAAGGAATTATATCTTTTGAATATTCAAGACTATATCATATATTATTATGATAAATGTTCCCATGATTATATGTTATATTATTATTATATGCATTTAATCAAAAATTTTGAATGTCTTCGTTTAAATAAATATATAATAGAGATATTCATTAAACTCATACTTAGGGTCCATTTGAGGTGGCTTGTGTGTTAGAAATACATTGACACGAATCTCAAGAAAAAATTAACAAACTAAAAGACGAAAGTATAGTCAATGATGATCAATAAAAAAGGATTAAGGACCACTATGTTAGTACAAGACCAAAGGATCCCCTTGACCAATAATGGATCCCTTAAAGTTGGAGTCAGGTCAACCGAGCGAAGGTCTTCCGGGTCAAAGATCAAACATATCTAATTGAGAGAAGGAACCAAGTTAACTCTCTTCCAAATATCATCAGACGTTTTGCATGGGCCTTCAAGTTTCTTTAGATGGCCCAGAGGCCTCATCATAGAATATTCATCAAACTCTCCAAATGGTTCTCTTAATAATAAGGGTAGACTACCTGTCAAATTACAGTGATTAACCCTTTGCTTGACAACCCAATTCTATTCTGATAACATGAGTCATCCATCCAAGGTTCAACAGTCGACAGTTAGTTCTAAACAAAAGAAAAGCCAACTAAATGAAGTCTAGGGACTGAGCGAATTCTGAAAGACCGAATTACCATCAGAACAAACCCATCACCCCAAGATGACATAACTGGCTTAATGTGCATGGCTGACTCAAGGATTACATGTCTCTGTCAACTGAACGATATGGTTGTTGAAGCATAGGCGCCATTATTTTCTATATTACTAAAACAACATGTAACATTATCAAAAAATAAGGGGAATTAATATAATTTTCCACTTTATATCACCTTGTCTATAAATAGGGAGCCCATTTTTGCAGTAAAGTGTTAATCAATGACCATTAAAAGAATCAGGTTCTTACTGTGCACTCTCCTTGTCTATAAATAGGGAGCCCATTTTTGCAGTAAAGTGTTAATCAATGACCATTAAAAGAATCAGGTTCTNGGGGCTGACAAGAGTCATCCGCATGGTGTTCAATAGAGGTTTGCTGACTAGAGGTAGTCTCTCTATCATGAGCGGCTAATAAATGACCATGAAGCACCAAGGGCTATGCCTCTAAGCTTATCGATGACTGAGTTAGTATATATCCTCTAAAATAATGAATACTTCAAGAAGACATACTCGATGAGGGCCAAAGCTTTTCTTCAACACCCCAAGAAGTATTGTGCTTCCATGAAGACCACGACCACAACATGGAAAAGTGCATGCACCTCTGAAGCCTGGTTGAGGAATTAATTAGAGCTAAGAAGCTCAAGAAATATGTGATGCATAGAGTGGAAGTTTAATGGCCTTGAAAGGCTCCAGTAAAAAAATTAATGGATGAACCAATGAGGGAAAACATCATCCACATCACTTAGTTTGTGCCAACAATTTTTAGATGAGTTGAAGCTAGATGAGCAAATCAAAAGAGGCTCCGATCAGAAGACTTTGCACGTTTTCCTTCGCTCTGAATGTAGCTCCTTCCACCAATAACATTCATCAATGAGAGCTTATCCCCAAAGGAAAATAATTACAATGACATCATTGTTTATAGGTGGGAAACGTTCTTGTTGACACGAGCAACTCAGAAACATTTTGTTTAAGTTTGTTTTTGACAAGTTGAACCCCAAGACCAACTGACTAGTAACACCAACCTAAGACCAACTAACTAGTAATGCCGACGGACCCACTCAACATATTTTCTTGCCAAAAGAAGGAGGTGCTAAGGGAGAAAGTGATAAGCAATTCTATTACATGGAAGATTATCTGGTAGTGGACTCCAATCCAATCTGCAATACGATCTTTGGTCACCCTCTATTGAATGATTACAAGGTCGTGGTCTCTACAAACCACATTGTCATTAAGTTCGTTGATGACGGAGAAGTCATCATAGTTCAGAGGAATTTAGAGAAATCCAAGACCTATTATCTCTGAATGCTCAGTGACATCAAGCAGGAGCTGCTCGACCTCCAGAATAGGTGTAGATGGGGCCTTGAGACTAGTTAAACCATGCTTGAATTACTTGAAGCTAGTGGGTGAATGGTAACTCCTTACTAATAAGGAAAAACTTCGATGTAGTAATTAATGAAGAGTTGATCCATACCCTCAAAGAGCACTATGATGTTTTTTCTTAGTAAACATCAGAGATGTTGGGGATTCCGTTCGACTGTGCTTGCCATCAGTTAGTGAACCCGGTCGCCTGACCGATGGGATAGAAGATTCAGTTTTTAAAGATAATGCTGACAGGGTCAATTCAAGAAGAAGTTTAGAAGCTAAAAGCAACAAGCTATATCCGGGAGGTCTAATACCTAATGTACATCTTAAACATTGTAATGGCTTCGAACGAATGAAAGATTGAAGAAGTGTGTGGACTTCAACAACCTGAACTCTTCCTTCCTAAAGGATAATTACCCACTATTGAGGATCGACATGTTGGTGGACTGAATAGTCAATCACACCGCTATGAGCTTCTTAGAGGTATTCTAGGGCTACCACCATATGAAGATGCATTCGACTTACAAAGGAAAAAAATGAATTTTATTACTATCAATGGTGTGTATTATTACAATGTAAGATCCTTTAGCCTTAAAAATACTGGGGCCACATACCAACATCTCATGGAAGTAATATTTTTAATCAAAGGGTAAAAATATAGAAGTGTATATTGATGATACACTGGTTAAGCACCTTAATAGATAAATTTTTGGGCTACCTCCTAATCCCGAAGGCATAAAGGTTAATCCTGATAAAATGCAGGCATTATTGAACATGCCTTCTCTTCAAAACACTAAGGACATGTATAAACTAATTAGTTGAATGATAGGACTCGACAGTTTCATTTCAAAATTAGAGGACAAGTGCGTCACATTTTTAAAATCCCTTTGGAAAGCCAAAATTTTTTAATAGGCAATTGTCTGTGAGCAGACGATCATAAGTTTGAAGAATTCCTTAGCATCACCACCATTCCTACAAAGTTTGAAGCTTAATGAAGAACTCTCGCTGTATTTAAAGGTGAGAGCTGAGGTTGTCAGCTCTGTGCTAGATTTAGAATTGCTAGGATAGTAATTTCATGTTTACTACACTAGTAAATCAACTATTCAATCATGGAAAAACTAACCTTTACTTTAATTATTTTAATATGTAGGCTCCGACCATATTTATAAATGCACCCGATCTGGATCATCACCGACCACCCCTTAAATCCATGCTCACTCAATTAAAACACTCTAGTTTGCTCCTTAAATGGGTGGTGGAGCTCAGTGGATTTGATATCACCTAGATCACTAGTACGATGGTTAAAGCTTAAATTGTGGAAGACTTTTTGGCTCATTATTCCAAAAAAGGTGAGCCAAATGAAGGAACAACTACCGACAAACAAACTTGGATCATATACAACGATGACACTTCAAACCAGTATGGAGCAGGCCTTAGACTCGCTTTGAGCTGTCTGACAAGAAATCAAATTGATCATTCAGTTTAGGTGGAGTTCGATGTGACAAGAAACTGAGTGCGAGGCTCTGATAGTAAGCATACAACTAACTTACAAAATGAGATCTATACATCTACTGTTGTAGTTTTACTTGCAGTTGGTGGTAAACCAATTAAATGAAGAGTTCACAGACATAAATGAAATGATGGCCAAATATCTCAACAAAGTAAAAAAACAAAGAATTGGAGTTTTGCCTGTTTCAAAACCATACATGTTGATGAATCTACTTAGGGGAAGGAACGCTACAGAATTTAGTATGACTGACCATCAAAGTACACAAGGTGATGGAAATGCAAAGTGAAGGGACATAAAATTGGAAGGGGAAATTGCTAAAGAAATTACTGACCTATGGAGGTTCAAGTTTAAAGCTATGTAGTACCTAATGATCTAAGGAAAACTATTCTAGAAGTTAGTCCTCTTTGTGTTTGAGGTGTGTAGGGGAAAGTGAAATAGAGAATATCATCCATTCCTCTGAGAGATGCACTTCGGGGATTGTGGGAGCTACTCTGAACAAAGAATACTATTGCATAGAGTCCAATGACAGGAGTACTTTTGGCCAACATTGTTGAAGGATGCAAAAGACTTCTCTAAGTGGTGCGATAAATGCTGAAAGTATGCCCTACTACAATATTAACCGACCCACAAGCTTCAGTTGATCATGAAACTTTAACTTTCGCCATTTGGGGACTCGATATTCTCAGAACATTTTCTCTGTTTAATGGCCATCACAAGTTTCTATTTATCATGGTCGATTATTTCTCGAAGTGGATAGAGAAAAAACCACTTTCTTGGATAACTGCAGGAATCGCCAAGAACTTCATGTGGACATATTTCATCTTTCTATATGACCTACCACTCATCATCATCACTGATAATGGGACATAGTTCACAAACAAAGGGTAATGTATTTTTTGTCAAAGTTAGAGGATAAGCCTAAAGTTTGCCTCGATACATCACCCCACGAATGAATAACTAGGTATTGGCTGCTAACAAGATAATTATGATCCTGCTATAAAAGAAGTTTGAGGAGCTAAGGGGAACTAAGTTGATGTTCTTTCTTCATTCCTCTGAGTGATTCAAATGACCCCTTCAACAAAAACTGGGCAAACTCCTTAAATGTTTTTTCAAGGAATGGAAGCAATGCTGGCGGTTGAGTACAATCATCATAGCAAAAGGGTTGTCACAACGTCAACGTTCGATGAAGAGAACTTGGCCTACTTGCAAGAGGCGGACGACAACAAGGAAATGTTCGTACTTGATCTGGCTGAAGAAAATCGAACCAATTCAGCTCTTCGACAATAAGAGGTTCAGAGCAGTACCACCTGCTACTAAAACAAAATGTTTGGGAAATGAATTTTACCTCAGGAGAATTTGTTCTATGAAAAGCTGATCCAATAGCTCGTGAGAAGATGATCAGCAATATATGTTGATCAAAGAGTCGCCCTTTGAGCTTATAAAATGAAGACCTATATCCGATAATGGAGTTGCCCGAATGTGTAATAGAGAAAATCTTAAGTAATTCTTTCCTTAAACACTCCTTGTATCACCACAAAAAAAGGCATTTTCATTCCAATAAATTTGCAAAATTTTCCTTTTAAGAAATGTTTAAAACGTGAATTGGCTAATTAAATATGTCATCCAAAATTTGAACAACACTCGGGGAACTTACAAAGTTCGTACTACCATATGTTTGGCCAATGTTCCCATGACCAAATGTTTAATTAATACTTGGGGAGTTCAAACCTAAGCAATAGAGTCGACAACAATGCTCAAACGTCCAATTGGCGAAAGAAAGCCTGCAATACTCACACATCATAAGCCTGTTTCCAAACTCGATTGGGTATAACTCTGGAGGTAGTTTTTTTCCCAGTGGCCACATGCTCCGTGAAGTGTAACAAATAACCACAGAGTTGAGTCATGACGGTTACCCCTACGAAAGCAGCGACAATATTGACTTAGTATGCTTAGCACTGGGAGAATCCTGTCAAGGGTGGAGATCCGACCGAGACTCGACAAACGTAAGATGCGGGCCAGAGATCTACATAAAATAACCAACAACAACACAAGCCAATAGATCGGTGCAAAACTTACAAAATGACCAACAACAATGCAAGACATGTAATCTTCATTTGAAAATAAATTGGACTCTTCCTTATTCAAACAACAAACACCTATCTCTAAACTTGGGCTAGGTGAAGTTGTGGATGTGGTTTCCTGCTCAGTAGCGACAAACTCCACGAAGGGTACCGACAAAATCACCCCAGGGAAATACCACATCGATTTGTTCGTTCAAGTCAGAAACCCAATTAGACAAATGAAACAAGTTGAATAAAGATTTAAACTAGGTAGAAAATAAGTCAAAACAAATTAAAGAGTCTTTCCTAAAGGATGCGGAATCTACCAACACTAGTAATTAGTAAAATACCAAAAATGTAAAATCGTAAGAATTAAAAAAAGTTGGTTGAAAGTAGCATTTCATTTTGTTTAAGTAGTCAACTACAAAAGTTTTATTTTCACAATTTATACATTTTGAATTAATCTGAGCATATTCTTGTTCGACTTGATATGAATGAATTATTCAAATTAACCTCGTATTCGGTTTGGTTCAGATTTGATTTATTTGTTTTTATAAGATTAGCAAATATGATCAATTGTTTTATTACTATCAAACAAAAAAAAAATTATTTTTACAAATCTACTATCCCAACTTCAGATATATATATATATATATATATATATATATATATATATATATTTTT
>JXCR01116772.1:0-38182 GCA_002079205.1 Phalaenopsis hybrid cultivar
TATTGTAGATTAAAAAGGTTGAACAATAAGAATGGGCTTGATGTTAAATTGGATCAATAGTTAAAAGATAAATATTTATTGAATCTATGTTAGTGAATAGTGATTGCTTTTAAGATATTATTTACTAGAACTTTATAAGTAATTATTGTTAGTGCTTAAGTTTCTCAAGTTAAATTATAATATAATTTGAAAAGTCAATTTTTGGAAGAAATTGATGAACTGGTATGGTGTATATCGAAGGTAAAAAAGATTTTTATTGGAGGTAACATGAATAGGCAAGTTTTCATAGGATGGGTTCTGAGAGCAACATGTATGAAAAATCATATAGGATTGGTTGCGAGAAAAATTTTATTTCATGTGTTTAATTCTCATTCTTTGCTATGTGGTCAATTGTTTTTATACTTGTGTCATTAGGACTTGGGGCTCCTCTCTTTTTCTAGTGTTGTTTTTATTTATTTATTTGTTTGTTTATTTATTTTTGTTTGTTGAGCATAAGTGTATTTGGATTATTTTAAAGGGCTGATGAGTATTCTTTTTGTGCACATCATGATTGTGGCAACTTAATTTGTGGATTGGATTCTCTTTCCTCTTTTGTGAATGTAGGCTTTGTTAAGCCTAGTTTTAATCTCTTTTGTGGGGATTGATTACATTTGAAGTTACTTTTGTAGATTAACTTGCTTTCTCTTGAGTTTTTTATTTTCATTTTTATTTTATTTTTTTCATAAGACAAGATGAAGTTATAAGTACAAACATAGAAATTTAACAAGAATTTTCAGAAAAAAAAATACAAGACAATAATGATAGCATGGGACACAAGCAACTATCAGAATCTAAAACTCACTAAGCTGAACCGACTAGTTTGAATTCTGGTAAAAACAAAAGTGACAATCCCTATCTGATGAATAAATTATGAAACCTTCTATTCACCATTATACCATCAATTAGAAAGTTCCAATTAGAATCAAGTGGTTTCTTATAAATCACTATCATTTATGACATCACCAATGGGAGGGAGATGAAGAACTAGAAGGGGTAGGCGCAGTAATTCTAGCTTCTAAAGGAAAAAAAGATGGTCCCTGATTCTTATGTGTAAACCTCGGCTAATGAATGTGGAGCAGCAACTGATGTGTGAGAATGGTTGTTTTAACCATAAGAGTGTACTTCTTCACCTTGAACTTTTGATTTCCTTATATTTGGATGCGCCTTAAAATTATTAGCATAATTGTGGACAAATATCTTGCAGGATAAACAATAATGTGGATGCCTTTAAATCCAATATTCTGCCAATAACTAAAAGATGGTCGTCTAACCCACACTTGTTGAAACGGAGAGGTAATGTCTTTTTTTATTAGGACTTTGGCCATTTATGGCCTAAAAAGGTGAGCAGTAATAGCATCAACTTGCAAACTGATTAAAGTAAATATAAATATACCCTAAGAAAAACACCCATACATGGGTGGTAGGCTGTTCAAGCGTAAAAATGTGGTGATTACATTTTCATCGAAAGGGCATCGACATTGTAAGTATAATAAGTGCTTAGTGTACTCTTATTATAAAGTAAGTCCATTCTGACAATGTTTGAAACTAACTAAACATTCGCAACTAATTAGAAATCTGATAAATTTGTGAAGAACATCCATATTGTAATGACTCGTGAAGAATTTACCAATAATAGAGAAAGAAATTATCAAGCAAGTTCAAAGATTTTAGCATTAGCGAAAATGGGTGCATGTTTGCATTGAGGAGTAGAAGCTTGCTTTTGCAAANGAGAAAGAAATTATCAAGCTAGTTCAAAGATTTTAGCATTAGCGAAAATGGGTGCATGTTTGCATTGAGGAGTAGAAGCTTGCTTTTGCAAAAGAGTATATGAGCCTTGAATAAAAAAAAATAATGGAGATTTAGCGGCGACATCGGTGCTTGGAGGGAATTACAAAACCCCAAGGAAGGAGAGGGTGGAGGATTTAAAGAGCGGAAATGCTAAGAAGAGCAACCAAAAGAGTAGAGGAAATGAGAGAGGCAAGTCCAAAAAAAGAAAAAGACTGTTGTTTGGACAAGAGAGCAAAGGTTGGTATGTGAAAATGATAGCCGAGCCGCAACCTTAGATGACTTGACATAAGCCATCTGAGTTCATGTAGGCATAGGGCTTAATGTTTTTGTTAGACAATGCCCAATGCATACAAGTGTGAAGGAGTGAAAGCAAGTGGTATCAATTCATAGCATCGACATTAGGTGTAGGCCCAGAAGCGAGATGAGTTGTAGTCACAATATGAAGTGCAATCAAGTTAAAAATCCATGTTGCTCCTAAGTTGGAGCTTCCANCAGGTCCAAAAAAAGAAAAAAGAGTGTTGTTTGGACAAGAGAGCAAAGGTTGGTAAGTGAAAATGATAGCCAAGCCGCAACCTTAGATGACTTGACATAAGCCATCTGAGTTCGTGTAGGCGTAGGGCTTAATGTTTGTGTGAGACAATGCCCAATGCATGCAGGTGTGAAGAAGTGAAAACAAGTGGTATCAATTCATAGCATCGACATTAGGTGTAGGCCCAGAAGCAAGATGAGTTGTAGTCACAATATGAAGTGCAATCAAGTTAAAAATCCATGTTGCTCCTAAGTTGGAGCTTCCATTAAAGTAAGCATACTCTTTTCCTAACAAAAGATTCTTAATATTTTTAGATAGACACATTGGAATATTTAATTGAGTCAACTGTTTTGTGGGATAAAATAGTTGGTTTCATTTAGAAGATTTTCATAGAAGTGTTAAGGAGATTTGAGAAATTAAGATAATGAGACTCAATTTCAACATAGTATCAGAGCCTTGCTAAAGAATTTTAAAACACTAGAAAGTTATTGTCGGTCATTTATAAAACACTAGAATGTTATTGTCGGTCATTTTAAAAAATTTAGAAATTGTCGGCCGCCGAAATGGATATTTTGATGCCCGATTTTAAAAGATGTTTAATGTAATTCATATATATAATTTATAAAAAGTAATATTTTGATTTTTGAATATACAAGACCACACCGATCTCATATCTGCGATAGTTTAAATGATTGAGCACAACAAAACAAACAATATATCTATCTCGAGGGATAGATACACTACTTGCTAGTGAGACTCAATTATATAAACTAAAGAATTTATGACATCCGTTTTAGTTTCTGAACCTTTATGTTGACCGACAAGTTCTCTTATCTAATATTAAAAATTAGATAGAGTTTATTTTATCTCGATTCTTAAAGCTCCCTATAGAGGCAAACCTCTATAATTAATTACCTCTCAAATGACTAAAGTCACTTAAGAGAACTCTCGGTGATGATCAGAGGTATTTATCTTCATGAATCCAAAATTTAGGGTTTCCAAGGTTGGACATAGAAAAGTAAATTGAGAAAGGATAAAAAAAGGAACATTTATTTTTGAAGTCGAAGGAAAGAAAAGTAGGGGATGTCACAGATTTTGAAGAAAAACCTTGGTGACTTTCCAAGCTATCCTTTTGTTCGGTTTCAATTTTGAGAAGATGTTCTTTGATGTTTCATTCAGCCAATTTTATTATTTAGGACTTCTATTTGCATGACACGGTCATACAAATAACCTGGAAGATATGAGGGTTTACATCGTATCGGACGACAACCTCGGAATCAAAATCGAGTTCGGGTTTATATTGCACAACCTGGCTGTGCGAAGACCTAAAAGATAAAGTAAGGGTTTATGTCGCGCTGACAGACTAATTCGAAATCCTATGGCTTGTTGTTTAATTCTAAGGAAAGGTATGTTGTTGTAGATCGTCATTCTCCATTTGTTGTTTCTCCATCGTGCTGCCCACAAAAACTTGCTCCAACCTTCAAATTGTAGCTACTCTAAATTTATTTTATGTTTTGTATTTGCAAGTATAATTATTGTTGGGTCTCAAGGTCCCGGTGTACTTCCTAACATATGTCCTACTGTTCTTTACTCAAGGATTTTAGCAGGTACATTAAAGTAAATAATGCAATAAAAAGAACAACGAATTGCAGGAAACTTAAACAAATTGCTAGAAAATTTGGTATAATAAAATCAAAATAAAAAAATACGAACTAGTAAAACAAAACATGATGTCACGTATAAAGGACCGGAAGTATATGACTTATACGTGACATTAGGAATGTCCCCAATTGCCAGGAGGATTTGACTGTAAGACTCAAGCTCAAATCTTGGAGCATTGTGTTTCACTGTAGGTTAAGTCATGGCGGGAATTTCACAACTTGATTTAATTAAAAGGAAGTTATAAACCACATCTTCGTATATCTTATGTTTAGTGTTTTAATTGTCTTGTGAATTAAGGTCAAGTGCCTAGTTTCGCCATTCATTTGAAAATTAGGTAGAGGAACTCTGACCTAGAGTGTGCTCCTAAAGTCCACGTTTCTAGCTTGAGCTTGCAGTGATTTAGGGTGTTTTGCTTTCAATGAAGTGTTTTCCAACTAATCCTCAAATATTTTTTAAGTGTTTTCCAAATAATTAAATCAGAAATTCACATTCTTGACTTAACCATCCCTTAAAGTAGCTTTAAAACAGTCTAAAACCGGTGCTCCAAAACTGTAGCCAAATAAATCGTGAGACGGTCCCAAAACATTGTGATTATAGGATTGAAAAGAACAACATTTTTATCCTCTCCGAACCGCAAGCCGGTAGGGCCTGAAAATAGCATTTGTAATAACAATCGAACCAAAATGGGCTTTAAACTTCTTCAAAACAACAAGCTTATGCAGCTCAAAGCAACCCATGTGAATCCCAAGCTTATATGTATATAAAAGGAACGGCTCACATGGTTTTCAGATTTCACAAATATAAACATATAAGAGATAGCCAAAGATGTTCATAAGCAGTTAGGCAAATTGCATTCCTACATTTTGTCTTGCTAGTTATGTAAATGCATAAGAATTCGAGTGATATGTATGCAAACTTCAAGCTTTGGTGTTATAAGTGTAAACAAATAAGCTTTGGGTGATATGTATGCAAATCGGCTCAAATCCACATCAAAATTGAATGCGAACACTACCATGAGTGAGACTTGGCTATTGAATGTATAATACATAGACATTAAATGGTCTCTACACAATTGTCAGAATGTGAATATTAAATATGTAGTAAACACATGCATATATGTATGATTCGAGCAACACATATGCAAATCCTTAATTATTGTTCATGTATCCAACACCCAAGCCCCATTTCATGCATATCTACCATCTTACTCATGTATACCATATAACAAGGGTCCAATTAGCAAACTACAAGGCTACCAACCCATGCAACACGACCCAACCTCAGCAAATTATAAAGCTCCAAAGTATCATGCAACATATGCTAACTATTCTGGACATGAAGAGTGGCATATGAACCACTTAAACAGCTAGAAAATCAAATACAATGTTTATAAGCACATAAGGATGAAGAAAATCTGCACATGTATGCATTTATCTCAAACAAATAAATAGGTATGTCCATTGTAAATCTGAAACTGAGCAAAAGTATGTAGAGGCCTACCAAAGGTCTGCTCACATATGCTAATATACCACTTTTCTTTTATGAATATGAGGATATTGAAAGAAATATATATGTTAAATGTAAACAGGATCCAACATGCCCCGTACAATCATGGTTCAAACAATTTCATCAAGATTAATTGATAGGCAAATAGATTGTCCGACCAAAGAAAACCCCAAGTCAATATGTATTTCGAGATTCCATGTGTAAATATTCCATGTGTAAAGAAAAGGAGTAGAACACAGGTTGGAGATGGGTGCAACCATAAGGCATAATTATATAAAAAAATGACCACCATAAACAAGACTAAGGAAATAACAGCATAAACCATCCCTCCTCTTCCTTTTTTTTTAATATATATATGCACAACAGCCATAAGGCATAATTATATAAAAAAATGACCACCATAAACAAGACTAAGGAAATAACAGCATAAACCATCCCTCCTCTTCCTTTTTTTTTAATATATATATGCACAACATTGAAATCAAAGAAAAATAACACCGAAAATGGAAGAGAAGGGAGAGGACTTACCTGCTGAAAGAACCAGAAAAGAACGAACACAAAAGCTCCGAGGCAACAAAACACAACCAACAGTGATCCAACAACAGAATCTGCCCCCTCTCCAAAATTTCAACAACCTCTTTTCCTCTCTCAGGCTTTACCCAAGAGAAAACAGAACTCCAAAAATATTTCAAGCACACACAGAGGATAAACCAACAAAAAAANAAAAAAAAAAAAAAAGGCAGCACCTCCCCCTCGCCAGAAATTTCGGCCAACACGAAAGACTCCCCAAATGAGGATTTTTATAGCAGAGGAAGAGAGAAGACGAAATACCATGGCTTACCGAAGTGCTGAGCAAAACCAAAAGATACGGGCGAGAAACGACAAGCATCGCAGGGAGCTTGGCGAGGGGAAAGCTGGGGCGCGACAGAGAGTAGGTGGAAGCTTTTCGCAGGGCACGGGGAAGTGGAGGAAAATTCAAAAACTGTGGTGAGGGGACCTCGAGGAAGCTTCGCGAGAAGAATGGAGCTCGGTTGTGAGAAATGAAGCTCGACTAGGGCAGCGATCGGGCTGAACCCGAGAAGTAGGGCACGAGATTGGCGAACGGGAAAGTAAAAAAGAGCGGACAGGTGTGTGAGTTTAGGGATTAGGGATTTAGGAATTTTAAAATAAGGATTTTATCTTTTTTTATTTATTTAAAAAAAATGCAAATTTAACACAGTTTATTCGTGCGCGGCGCCTTAGCAAAATGGATGTCCTTCCTAGCTAAAATCGACGTTCAGGACACTTCGGTGCGGTCCATTTCGTCATCCGGGTCGTCCAGACAACTTCGTCGACAATCGGGTCAAAAAATGTCGAATTCAATTTTCGTCGAAATTTCAGTTCACGATCGATCGTTTCAAAGAAAAAAATTTAAGCTTTCGATAAATAACGGCGCAGACGATGTGAATTGTAGTGATCAAACGTGTTGACTCTCCGAATTTTGAAGTTTGTGCGCGTGAAGGTACATATTGTGCATGAGACAATCCTAGGGCTTAATGACCCTATAGAGACTCATTTTTGGTTTCCTCATGTTGGTTTCAACCTCCAAGTGCTAGAGACCGATGCCACACATGTGAAACTCCAAAAGAGTAAAGAAGCAGGTTGAATTTCTAAAATGAGGCGGGTCCCATTTCTAAGACTCTAAGATAGTCAAAGGGAGGACCTTAAGACTAGATCCTAAACCCTAAGAGGAAAACTACACCTCACTAAAAATGAGGTCAACAGTTATGTTATAACATGTAACTAGAATACAAGTCATGTTTTAAAGGTTTTCTGATGTGCTTTTCTTTTTCACGCTCTTAAGATAGTTAATGAAAAAATCTTGAGAAAATTAGAAGGGCGGTTACATGATTTTTAATCATGAGAAGCCAAATGATTTGAGTAACACAAGATTTGATTTAGTGTGCGTTAAAGAAAAAAGGTGTGTACCAAAGTGATGTTGAAATTATCAAAGATATGCATGATGTACAATAATTAGTATTAATAGTTATGAGGCCAGTAAAAAATTTCCATGTATTAGGAAGGAGAAGTGACCTAACATATCATAAAAGATGTTTAAAATTATCTTTAGGGAATATGTTCAATATCTTAGACAGCTGCTAGTCTGAACGAATGAGAAATTACAAATTACAAAGTTGACTACAAATACTTCTGATGAGGCAAATGATGTTGATGATGCTCATCAATGTGATGTGGTGCTTTATTCTGTTTATTTTAGGTATGCGGAATATGATTTGTTGTTTTACTGATTAATTACTATATTATTAATAGCTGTTTTTTTGCTGATTAATGAATTCGGTAGAATGCCTTCTTAATTTTCTGGCTTGTCTTTTACCTCATGTGTTTTGACTGATCTATATTCCTTGTACTGTTTTTTAAAGCAGTGAGCTTCCTTTTGTGGATGGCTACAAATGTTTATTTGCAGTAAATGGATTTTCAAGAGCCCATCTCCAAAAAGGTTTTCCTCCATTTTCATTGGTAAGTTATTATTTCATTTTTGGGGGATTTGCATATCTAACATCTGAATCTTCATATTTATTTCATATATACAAGTAAATTCAAGGATTTAGATGTTTGATATGTAAATACATGAAAACAATCGTGATTTGTAGGTAAATCCTTCTTTATTTTAAAGCTACCTTGACGCATCCTAAATAACTGTTCATAACTTATATTTCTGGACTTTTTCTAGATTAAGCTTAATTGATGTTATTTAACTGGATTTTTAAAAAATAATGAGGCCTTTAATGAATTAACAACTACATAAGATTGAATCCTAGCATTCCCTCGAAATTTTTATCTTTATTTCAGAGCATTTAAACTTAGGGGCGTTGATATTCATACCACCCAATTCTTATGTATTTAAGTACCTGATGTCTAAACTTTGTTTGTTACATTGATACCGCCCAGATTTTGCATATCAAATTAAGAAAAAAATACCCAATTTCAACTTTTAAAAAGCAAAATACATCTTTTCAAGCATAGTTTCGTGCATAGGTTAAGGTGTTGTGTTTTTTTTTTTGGAAGTATTTCTTTTAGATGCGACCTAAGTGTTTATTCTCCTACCAATCATGATTCTGAATGAAAGGCATAATCCCTCTTTTTTTGTGTGAAAGAAATAATCCTTGATTTTACTGAATTGGATGCAGCTCAAAGAGCCTAAGGTCTTTGTTCATGGAAATATGAGATACAAAGACATTTTCCATGAAATCTTATTTTTTACAAAAGAAGACAGATGGNAAATTGTAAAATTCTTATAATTAATATACTTTGTATTAAAAATTCAAACAGTTAAATGGACCTTTATTATATTTTATCTTTAATCTGAGTATTGAAAGTGGCTTTCTAGAAGTAAATTTAAAAAATAGGAATAAAGTTACTCAATTATTTCATCTTGATCATCATTTTATCAAAAAATAGATGAAAGAAAACAAATGCAAGCTTATGTAGGTGTATGAGGGCATCCTAGTTCAAAAGCCTAAGGCCTTGTGTTGTTGCAAGTATTACAAGTGCAATGAATCAAATGCAAAGATTTCACAATTTTAGATGTTTGATTGATAGTGTATGTAAAGTAAAATTTAGAGGGATTTGTAATTCATGGACTAGTTCAAATTTTGCACAAATCAATCTAATTCTGAATGCTGAAGTGCTGGTTTTAGATTCAATATAAACTGATGATAATATTTCCTTGCTTAAGTGCTGGTTTGGAAGTAAAATAAATTGGGTGTGTTGATTAATTTTATTTGTTTGAATGTATTTAAAATATAACTCTTCATGGGCAAAAAATAAAAAGAAGAGGTAATGATATAGTGGCTACAAACTTAGGATGGGATGTCATGAGATCCTATGAAGGCAACGATGGAGAACATGGGATTGATGACAATGAAAAGCTCGATAGCACGGATGAGTCCATGAGATTGTGTCAGTGCGGTTTCATTTTCACTCGATATGATTGATTTTTCATGTGTGAAAATAATATGAAACGAGTTGTGTCTAATGCCTCCCTTCTCTTTCAATTAAACATTAAAAGACTTAGAATGTATGCAAATGAAATGTAATATAAACATAATATACTTCTAATCGCTTTGGAAGCCAATTGGCATTCCTATTGATGCTAGTCTAGTTTTTGAATTTTGAATCCCCTTCAAACTCGTGTATTTTCCCTTATCATTTGATCCCTTTTTCAAGGTACATTTTGTTTGCCTTTGAAAAGGGCAAACAAAATGGGTTAAAAACTAGTTCCATTGTCTTGTAAGCAAGTATTGTACTAGTTTTCTTGCTAAATTTAAAGAAGATGATAATCTCTTCATAGGTTTCACATGGACTAATTTTTCCCTGAAACCTGTTTTAAATATATAAATGCTTTGCACTGAAACTCCTATTTCTCAATTGGTTGGAATCAATGGGAAATGGCCTTTAGTAGACTTGGCTATTGAGCCAAGTCAAATGGGTTTCAAGAGAAAGAGATCTATTAATATTAGTTAATATCTGTTAACTTATATTCATTTATCAGGCCATAAAACTTATTATCTTAATACGTTGGTGTTCATTTAAAAATAATATTTTAATAATGTGTTAAAAAATAAACTTTGTAGTCAATTTATTATGAAAATATGTTTTATTTATTCATTATTATGTTTTTTTTTTAATTTGCACTTGTAGATCATTTTAGTTGATGCAAAGATGTTAGCTAATTGTGAATGGCACAGGGAAGATGCTAGGAAAAGAATAGACATACTACCTTAGTCAAGATAGCAAGAACAATGTAAAACTATTTAATAAATTTGACATTTATATGATAAGTAGTTTTCATAGGAGTAATTACAAAAATTATGAACTAATATTGATTTTAGATAAAGTAGAGATGATTGTGAATGACATCTCCAAGTATTTCAGATATAATACACTGAAAAATAAGGATATAAACCATATTATAACCTTAATAATTAAGAATGAGTAATTTAATAGAAAATATCTCAAGAGTATAAACCTATAAAAATATGTTGTTGAGACAAAAATATTAACTTTATAAAACTATAGAGATATTATTGATGGATAAATTAAATGTAAAATGAAAATAAGATTAAATTGTTAAAATTGTTGTGTGGTGAAACCATGAATGTTGGATTGAAAATTGATTATGTTAGAGTGATTGTAGGAGCAACATTTCCTTGAATAAAATAATGAAAAATATATTTCATGATAATAGTAAGAGAAATTTACATGCATGCCACACAATTCTTATGTATATACATATTTAACATCCAAACATATAATAGCATTTTTGTGTCGTAAACATATGCATGAAATGTTATATTTCACTTTTAATAAGATAGCGACGGCGGTATTTTTTTTATGTAATGTTAAAGATTTGAGTTTTGAGTGGCAAGCATGTAAATATAGGTGTTAGATATGTAAATTCCCCTAATAAAAATAGTACATAAATGAACCTATATTAAAGCTCATATGCCTTTAATTAAAGATCATATTATCGAATAAGAAATAGAATGCATAATGTTTGATGTGGATTGCTTGTTGCATGCATAACTTTATGTCACCATGCCTGCCATTGCCTTTTAGACCACCAATTCTTTTGTAACTGCCCACCAAATCAGTGAAGAAAGCAAAGCCATGTGTCGCGGAGAAATTCAACTCTCTCAATGGACCTTATTTTTCTAAGTTCAGTGGGAAATAAATTATGATAAATTAGTTTCATTGCAACATCCTCACCATGAAAAAAATAAAAGAAAAGAACTTTAGGTGCGATAGAAAACTGCCTTATCTCATGATGCAATTTAAAGCTTTCACATTACGTGAACTTATACTTGAAAAAATCATTTACGGATTATGGTGCGTGTGTGGGTGGAGTTGTAAACGTGTTGTTCGTGTTCGGTTGGTTTGATATTGGCTCATGTTCGAAATCGGCTCGTGTTTGAAATGGCTCGTGAACAGTGTGTTCGTGTTCGACTTGAATAATATTTTTCTATTCATGTTCGGCTCGTGTTTGACTCGAATAATATTTTTTTGTTCGTATTCGGCTCGAAATTAGATTGTTAGAATATAAATTTTTTAAAAAAATATTTAATTTTTTAATATAAAATAAAAATTTTTATGTAAAATTTTTCAAGAGAAAATTTGAGACAAAAGCCCAAGATATTTATTAACTAAAAAAAAAAATTAAATAACTTGAAAAAAGTTAAATTGGAGACAATTTTCAGGAAATTGAACACAATTTAAGAAATAATAAGAACTTTAAAAATTAATATTATTTTATAAATAGAAGATAAAATTTTCTGTAATAAAAAAATTAATATTGTTTTACAAAAAATTAACAAAATAAGAACCATTTTATGCATTTATTCACCATTTTTACAAATTACAAGAATCAAACATGAAACTCTTGTTCCCCACTACGAGCTCTTTGTTTCCATTCATGCATTCAAATGCTCTGAACTTCTTGGCATTTAAATTTGAAGCACGTCGCTTTGAAGCTTAAAAGTTGAAGCGCGTAGCTTTGAAGCATAACCTGATAAGGTGCATCACCATCACCGCCACATTCACTCTGTTCTTTCTTGATTTCCGGATCAAAAGTCGATTTAGATTCTACAAAACATAACCAAGGCAAAAATGATTATTTTCATAAAACACATTAAGATATTGATTTTATTATTACATAAGCTTCTCATTGTGCACATGTATAAAATGCATCATAAAATAAAAAAGCAGGATATATAAAACTAGTACATCTTGCATCAAAACCTTATACAAATTAATATGAAAAGAAATTCCAATACAATGAACCTCATAATAAGAAAATAAATAAATTCTGCCATGAAAAAACAAAACTAAGCATTGCTAAAACATTGTACTTTGTAATTGGCCATTAAAATTTGGGCACTGAAATCAAAGTTGTAATGTAACCAAAGAACCAGTAGTATATATTGCTCTTCACCAAAAATGATTAAGAAGAAGAGGTAACACCAACAGCAGAATAAGTAGGAAGCCCTCCACCTGCTCTGTATTTATATAAGAAACGTCTAGCATAGTCACAAAGATGCCCAGAAAATATGTTCCATGATTCAGCATTCGCCTGTCACAGAAAATATGTTCCAAATTTCATATGTGTGACAACTAAACATATAATATAAGAACCTGAAGGCATGACCTATAATAACAGACCAAGAGAATGAATATGGGCATGCGAACAAAACCTTGATCAACATTCTCTCAGTAGGATTTGTTCCTCCTCCAGTTCCAGGAAGTGATTCCTTCAGTTGCACCCTAACATCCTGCAGCGTGAGTTCATAAAAAAATAGTGGCAACTATCTCACTATGATCAGTTGAGTCATTTTGATTCCACCGCATAAGAAGAGAATTTTGCATCGAAGAATAGTTCAAACTAGTCAAAAAAAGGGGACAAGAATACATATGAGAAAAAATTGTAACGATAAGATAAGATAATAAAGGGGCATTTAGATACATACCACCTAATTCCTTAGTAGTTACATATCTAACGCCTAAACTTTACTTTTTATATACCCCCTAAATCTTTCATTTCACATCAAAAATGCTACCATTTGACTTTTAAAAAGTGAAACACACCTTTTTCATGCATAGGTAAGGTGGTATCTATGTAAAAATTGAAGTTTAAAGTGTTTAATGTGTAAATACATAAGAATCGAGTGTATGCATGTATGTCTTCCAATATCCAATAATCAGTAATAGCAAAGATAAAGCACCTTCCACACTTCCACCGGAGGTTAATGAAAACCCGTGAATATCCTTAAATTGCTATCTGAGCTTCTCTTTTTTGAACTCATAAATCTTCATGCAATCAGTTTTCATTGTGTTCCTTGAAACTTTCTCATAATTTGGGTTCAAGGACTTCAATAAAATGTTAAACCATATATGTTCAACATATTAAATGGATACTCATGCACTATAATCATTTTGGAGATTATTTCTCTGACCTTATGTTGATCATAACTTTTTGGATCGTGAAAAACTAGAATCTCAATATCTGCATCAAAATCAGTTTACATAAAATTCAACATTTTTTTGTTTTTTTTTTTCAGAAAGACAAACGACTTCCTTATTTTTAGCTTTGATTTGTCCACATTCCCTCACATGACGTAGAGGTTGAAAAGTAGTTCCTGTTTTAGATTTTTGAAATTTTATTCAACAACAAATGCACTACCAAAAAGTAGTTGGGACCTTTTTAATCGGAAATATTGCCTTCACAAAATACTCCAACACTGCTGACTTCTTCTTCCTTTCCTTCTTATTAAGGACTTCTTCACTGCTATTATCAATGACAACTTGAGGAACTGCTTCTGGCTCTATACTTTGTAAACTAAGATTGACATTTTCGTTGCTATTTTGAACTTATGGTAGCAACTGATTGTTGGATGATTCTAATTGTGAAAGATTTAATTCAGACATATTTGCACTTGCAGAATAACTGAAATCAAAAGTACGAAATTAGTATTACTTCATACATGACATGCAAACATTACCATATATTTACTTCATAACATTACCATACCAAATACATACATGTGTACATATTGACACACAATGCAATAAATAGTAAAGTTTGCTAAAAATAGAGTATTGCTAACCTGAAGCTTGGTCACATGAGTCCAAATGATATAAAGAAACATAGATGATATAAATAGATGAGTCAAAATGATTATTGCTAACCTTAAACTATGCTAAAAATAGATTATTGCTAACCTGAAGCTTACAATGGATATGTGTAAATATAGAAAAATAAGAGCAGATTCATTCTTTAGCTAGTAAACAACATATAGTAGGCTTTTAAAAATTCTCCCTTCATCTAGAAAAGCTAATGTGTTAGATTTGACTCATACTAATAATTTTTCTATGGATGTTAATAACAGATTCATGTTATGAGCCTTGGTAGCACTTCGTAAAGTTTGCGACTAAATGGACACCCCTGCAAAATAGTCAACAGATCATTTTGGCACCTTTCACAAAAGATATCCATTGTGTTATAATTTTAGAAACTAAATCAACTAGATTTATATATCTCGCAGTCCAACCATCTATCAATATTCTCAATCCTTAAGAAAATTTTCAACCATAAAGAAAACAAGAGAAATATAACATGTATAAGACATAAAACTGCCATAACAGTTTATGATATAACTACAATTTCATCATCAACCATTTTCTTCAATTGACCTAGCCAGAAAATATATACAAATACAAATGTAGCCAATTCAACAGCTCACTAGGCTTTATGTATAAAACCAACCCCCAAGCATTCCTATTTACAATAACACCATTTCATTCTGAGAAAGCATGGGTTTACACATGTAGATATAAAGACCAATCTTCACAAAGATGCATGCCGTAAACACTCTCTTATATCAAATCTCATCCAATAAAAAAAAACATATATAAATGCAATATGCGAGATTTCGTTCAAAGCTAGGTTTCATATCAGATCTCATGCCAAAAATTACATAGCAAAAATATTAGTGTGAGCCAAATCCAAAAAAAATTAAGAAAAAAAATTTATATCAGAAAACTTATGTCACATCTCATCATGAATCATTTCATTTTATCATTTCAGTTTTGTATAAAGATCTCATGCCATGCCCCGCATTTGAGCACCACGCCTTCTTTCAAATTTTATTACAGTGTTGTATAGAGTAATCACAACCTTGATCGAACATGCAACACATTGGTGTATAGAGTAAGCAAAACCCTGATCGAACACGCAACACATTGGTTAAGGTTCCAGGTATATGAATCTACAAAGCTAGTTAACACATATCAATTCTCATGTCAAAAAAATACATATCAGATCTCATGCCAAAAACCTACAAAGCTATGTTTCATTCAAAAAATCTACATAAATCTAAAAGAAATTTAAGAAAATTTAAGATAAGATGTAAACCCGAAAATAAATAGGAAATATTAGAGAAAATATACTCAGAGATAACACCTAGGTAACCAAACAAGCAACCAACAAATGAAGCAAGAATATTGACAAACCACGCAAAAACACCAAGTAATCAAGCCAACATTGACTATTAGCAGAAGAAGAGGGATGACAAACACTAAGTCGTTGCAAGAGAAGACTAGAAGAGTACAATCCTAAACTGGAGAGGTAGTCGAACTCGAAGTTTCGAGAGGCGAATGGAGAATGGGGAGGCTGGTTAGGGTTTTTTAGATTATATGATATATTATATATAATATATTATAATTATATAACTTATATTATATTATTATATAAATATATAATATTTAATAAGTAATATTAATATATCATTATTAATAATTTGTTATTTATTATAATAGAATTTAATTTTATAACATATTCTAATTTTTTTTTAAAAAAAGTTTAATTAATTATAATTTATAATATTTAATATAATGAATATTTGTTATGTATTTATTTATTATCAAGCCAATTCGAGCCAAACACGAGCGAACAGATCGTTGTTCATGTTCGGCTCGTTTACATTTCGAGCTTAAAAATTTGTTCATGTTTGACACGTTAGGCTTAATGAACGAGCCAAACACGAGATGCTTAATGGGCCGAACACGAGCTGTTCGCGAACAGTGAGCCAAATTGACAGCCCTATGTGTGGGTTGAATTCAGATTTTTCTTTTCAATCACACCCAAGAGATAGAGCTTTAAGAACTAGGAGGGAGAAACATAGAGGAGAGAGAGCGACAAAAAGATTTGCCTCATAAGAGCAAAGATGAGTGTTCCTGGGATCCAAATTTTTATTATGAATCACACCCAAGGATAGAGTGTTGCAAATCAAGAGACTGAAACCGATATGGAGGGAAAGAGAGGAGAGAGAGTGACCAACAAGAGTTGCCCCATAAGGGTGAATAGGAGTGTTCTCAGGCTCCTTAGCTCATTTTATTTTATCCAATAGTTAATCACATCTAGGGGGATAAAGAAATCCCAAATTATGAAAGGATCATCCTATTTATAGAGGATATAAGGATAGAAAAAAAAACATGATCATCAATTTAACGCAGGGCATTCTAGCCTTTTTGTGTGTTCGAGCCTGTAGCTTGGAAGCCCATCAATCAATAGCTTGATGTTCGGGCTTTTGATAGCCCTCCTATCAACTGGTTAGATAAGGTGATTGGCCATTGGAGGAGATGACCGACAGATCAACCATTGGAGGAGGAGGTCGATCGATCAACAATTGAAGGAGGTGATCAGTCAGTTGGCAATGGAATAGGTGGTCGATCATTAGAGGAGGTGGTCGGTCAACTACCTTTAATCGGCTGATTGTTTCTAAGTTTTTTTGTCGATCCTTTGTCATTTTCTTCTCATGACCGTCAAATTTCTTTAAGGTCAATGAAGCACTTTTTGATATACATATTCAGTTACCCGATTTTCCTGCTCTTTGATAGCGACAACTCTGATACGAAAAAAAAAATTAAATTAATAACTCTAATCTTAATAATAATAATTTAATGCAATTATTAGTCTCCTTAGATTTTCGTGCCCATGACTGGCGTGACGAGATATCTAAGGTATTCCTGTGTTTGCTCTTCCCTTGTAATCGTTCAAATTTCCAGACGTCTAGATGGAGAAGGGATCATATCCGTCTCCTAGGTTGGTCAACAATGAGAAAATGTTGGCTACTCTCAGTGTGAAGAAATAGCGTCGTGAGGAGGATGAGTAGAATAAAATGTGGGAGAGGCTTGCTGATCCTGACTTTTTATATAGATGTAAAATGTTATGTATGCGATTATATGTTTAATTTCCTTAAGAGTGATTCTCAATTTGCAACAAAGCCAAAAACTTGATCCAAAACAAAAACTAGGTAAATCATTCACTGTGAAGAAAACAAGAATACATTTATAATATTTAAATATGAGATAGTACACAAGTATACGTATCGTTATCAAGTAATATAGGACTTTTTTGATAAAGCTCCGAATATCGAACCCACAAGGAAAGTAGGCAGTATGAACTTTATAAAATTGGAGAAATTAGATAACAAAATTCTACTTAGCAAAATATTCTTACTTAAATTCAAGATGCTATAATAGGAATGAAAGTTCAATTCTTTTTTGTAATTTTTGATATATGAAAATAAAATAAGCAACTAATTAACTTAACTAAATACTTGCAAGGTGAAAACTATATAAATAAAATATATTTTTCCTTATCATGAATGAGTAATAAGTATAGAAATTGTGTCGTTGAAGTATTCTAAATGTGTTGTGTCAAATAGGAGCAATAATATTCTTTACCCTTACTAGAGATGCTATAGAGAACATTGACTAATCTATAGTTTGAATAGTCTTGAAGACTAGTTAAGTAAATAAGATACCAGCTCTCACTTTAGAGTTCCCCCTTCTCCCTCCACCTGGGGGCTAACATCTCGTATCAAAACCTAAAACTATAAATCAAATTGGGGGCTTTAGCTTGTCACTCTAAAGTCCTCTAATTCTATACCCTTGAAAAGTTTATTTCCCTATTTATTTGCACTCAACCCCATGAACTACATTCTCATTCATGAAATTAATTTTTGATTCTAACCAACTGTTGACTGAGACAATACCATCTCAGATTTTACATGTTCTCACAACAGGTATTAACATCTTAATTGGTCAAATCAAGAAGTAAATGTAATACAAGGTTTCAAATCAGCACAACTTCTTTCAACATTGAAGTCAAATACTTCACACAACTTTCTTTAAATACTTAATCACTTATCATTTTAAGGAAAAAGATAAAGAAAACTACTCAGAATCCATGGAGAAATTATAACCACACATGAGTTTAAAAGTGGAAATCATGCACACAAATAATAATCTAGATTAAAATCAAGTGTAGTCACAAAGATAAACACTTGTCTCAAATCCTCTCCACAAAATGTCTTGAAGTTCCTTTGAATTCTCTTCCTTCACTCACAATACCACTAACAATCAAATTAAAAAAGAAAGTGGCCGGCGGCGATGGGCGGCGGTGGTGGCAGTTTCTTAGATGAATGATGGCTGTAAAATCTGATGGGTGGCTGGCCTCCTCTCTTGGATGATCTAAGTCTTTTCTTATAAAAATCCAAGGTTTGCTTTTGTATCTCGTCAAAAAAGTGTCTCCATTCAATGAATCTTCTAAAATTTGCCGCCTCAAAAGCAATGAATTTTCATGTCCATGAGATATTTTCCACGTTTTAACCAAGGGTTCCTTCAAACACATTTTCAAAAATTTGTTCAAATTTAATAAATCATCACATAACTAATTCTAGCGCTTAAGCGCGGGGTATCCGACGCTTAAACATGACTCTCTGGTGCTTAGGCGCGAATCCAGGCCGCTTAAGTGCCTCAGTTTTTGTGCTAATTTCTTCATTTTTGCTCTAAATTTGACCTTTTTTCCTTCCTTTTAGTATTTTTTATCCATTTGATTGTACATGAAAGAAAAATACGCAAATACCTTTCATTAAAGCATAATATCTCAAAAATAGGTATAAAAATATGTACAAAAACACTATATTTTAGCTGTATCAAAATTCCTCAAATTTAAGATGTTACTTGTCCTCAAGTGCCCTTCAATCTTTATAAACATATGTAAGTAGATGATGTATATGAGTTTCTTTAGGAGTTATCAAAATTTTGATATAGAAATATAGTAGTCCAATTTAGAAAAGATATTAGTAGAAAAGACCAATTTAGAGTTTAAAAATTTTTAATGTTAAGAAATATGAAAGTATGAGTTTTTATTAAGCATAATTTTACTTACTATATTATATGCTTAAGCTTAAGAGTTTCTTAAGTCTTATACTTTAAAAAATCAGATGTGGAACCAATTTTTTATTAAGCACTAATCCTCAAGTTTCTCCTCCCTTTTTAAACTTTTCTTTTCTTTTTCTTTTTTTTTCTTTTTCTTTTTCTTTTTCTTTTTTTTTTCTTAGGCAATGATTACTATATCTGGATAGGCCTTTAATAATTTTGAATCCCACTCTTCCTTTCCGAAAGTAAAGAGTTGATATTTTTCTTTCACTTAAAAGCATAATAATAGTTTTTAAAATTAATTTCAATAAAAGAAATTTAAGTATTGAATATAAAAGTCTAAATTTCTACATTTTTCAAAAATACAATTTCTCATACTAAAGATAGTTATACTATACTTAACATTTTCCATACTAAAAATTTTTAACTTTAAGTTTTTGTTCATTACTATAAATTTTAACTAAATTCTCTTACTCATTTCTTTATTCAAAATTTTACTTCCCTAATATAACTTCATATACATAATAATTTTTTTAAATTAAAATCAAATTTATTTGAAGCGCATTTGAGAAAAAAATAATTTTTAAGTTCTTTAGAAAAATTTTCATCCCCCCAAAACTTAAACTTTTTTAATAGAATAAAACATTTAATAGCATATATAAATAAGCAGGAATGAAACTAATTATAACATGCTTGCAAGAATTTTCATATCCTAAATATGCAATTATAAAAATTAATAACACGAGTAAAAATTAAATTGATCAAATTTTAATTTACTTAATATATAGAGATTCATTAGACTTCTATGCAGTAGAGTATAAGTTAAAAGAAAACAAGCACACTAACAAATATACATAACTACAACATAAGAAAAAATATCTTGTAGTAAATTGAAAACCTTAACATGCAGCTTTTAAGTAAAAAGTTAGCTAGATTCTAAACCTTCCTAGGATTCTAGAATTAAGTTCAGTATAGACTAAATAAATAAATTAAACAACACAATTAACACAATTACTAACACATAAACATAATAACCACTCACAAAACATAAATACATCACAATAGGTGTACGAAACAAAACATAACAAAAACTAACAGTCTCAACAATCACAACTAAAAACATAACAAAAAGTATAGAATACCTATACCATCCATAGTTCATAACAACACATAAACTAAAAACATCAAACAAAACTAAAGACCCAAACTAATTATCATCCTCCTTTTCATCACTATCGCCCCTACGCCAAGCAGCTGCAGGTTCATATGATAGATATCTAGGACACTGAGGAAATACCACATCGGGATTACCTCTCCTGAGGTTCTTCATAGCTGAGTTGTACTCCTCCTCATAATCACTATGTCTCCTCATGCATCCATCCATATGCTCTGCAAAATGTTCTAAGTTTGACACCTTTTCATTGGTATAAATAATATTATTCAATATCCTTTCCATTAGCTGTGAATGAGAATCGAATCCAGAAGTCTGACCTCATGATGTAGAAGCATGTGAAGTAGAAGCTCGTGATGTCGAAGCAGCAGAACTATTAAATAATCCACCCCTCCAGCAAATAATAGAATGATGTGAATAAGATTTGACATTTGCACTGGTAATAGGCTTTAGTGGCTGTAAGATCTCCTACCAGCTGTCAAATCTAACTCTAGCCTGCTACATAAAGAAAAGATCAAGGTTGCAAATCCCAATCCTGCAGTAGTAATAACGACAACTGAACTGGTAATAACTCCATGAATCAAAGCTCCAATATCAATAGCCTTGAATTGCTGAATGCAATAGTTCAAGGTTGCTCAATCTCGAGTCACTTCACTTAAATGATTCGTGGATAGCAGACGAGAAGAAATAAAATAATGTCATGCCTTTGCAGTGACATCCAACTTTGAAGCAAAAAAGTTGACTCTTCTTTCATTTGTTATCTTCCATAACCCTCTCCCGGCAGTTAAAGATGAAATAATCTCGTCTAGCTCCTACTCAGTAGGACCATAGTTTGAACAAAAACACAAAGTACTTGAGGGAGAATGATAAAACTGATTAATTACCTCAGGGGAAAAAAGGCACTATCTTCCCCCTCTCCATGACTCCTTCATCAGCTTCAGGGAGATTCACATAGAACTCTCATACAATAGAAATCACAATGACAACGGAAAAACAACATAATCGCTCCCACTGGCGGCAGAAGATCAAATCTTCCACGACTCCTCCCAGATTTTTAAAATGTTGCTCAGGAATCAACCTCCTCGATTGTAGTACATCACTGTGACGATCCTGAGCTCTCAAACTGACAAACTTGTTTGAATCAAATGGCCCCTTCCCCTTACTCCTCTTCATTCTTGCTGCCATTTCTAAAAAATATAAAAAATTCAAAATAAATTCCACATTCAACTTTAAATCACTAAACAAAACTCCTAAAAGCTTAAGCTAACAAATCCATGCATTTTCCATAGATTTTTCTCAAATTTCACCATGAATAGTGATTTTTGGGTAGCTCATGAATGTGCTCAAAATACATGGTGAAAATAAAAAAAATTTTGCATAGAAGTGAATCTCTTACCTCAAGGATATAAAATCTAGCAATTTTTGCCTCAAATTGCCAAGTTATCTTCAAAATATGGTAATCCCTAGCTCCAATATTGTGAAATCCCGAGGTTGAAGGTGAAGTTGAGGTTCGGTAATGGTGTTTTTGACCAATTTTTCATTTAAAATCATTCACAAACTGGTTTTCATGAACTGACACTTAAGAGCGAATGGTTCGACACTTAGGCACCTGTCTCTCGGTTTAAGAAGCGCTTAAGTGCTGGCCTTAGCGCTTAGGCTGCAGTGCACAAATTTTTATTTTTTTGATTTAAGTGAAATGCACTCCTAGCCTAAGTCAACCAACCCCATATGGTCTCATAACACTTTATACACTATTTTCTTCCCTCTTAACTCTCTGCTTATTCAAGATTCACCAATCATGACTAATTTAATTCAACACAAAATAACATGAAATTTCACACAAACAAAACACTTATATTCACGCACGAACAATTACAAATATATTCAAATGCATAGGTTCTCAGTCCAATAGTCTTGGATGAGAAAATTCCTAAACACAATACTAGACTTTCATAATGTTAAAATACATTAAACACATAGAAACAAAACAAATACTAAACACATAACACAAAACAAAGAACTTAATTCCAATCTCCATTTGGTGGAACAATTCTTGTCCTATCATTAATCTCTTTTTCAGCATTTAGAATGTATAACTGAAAGAGCAGATGATGATTAATAACTCTGGTTGAATCTTCTTCAATCCACTTGTTCTTCAGATAACATAGCTTTGTCTGTTTCTTCTATAAAGCTGGTATGACTAAACTGCATCTTAAGTTGCCATCCTATATGATCCAGATGTGTGTTAACATCCATCACCTTTGCTTCAATTGAAGCCACATCAACCTCAATTTTAGTGATTTTCTCCACTATTCCTTCTATAATAACGGCTAAGAAACCATTATACAACTCTTGCACACTCTGAATAACGAACTTCTTTCTCATTACTTCCTCCTTCATCTTTAAATCACTCTCCCAAGATGACATTTTTCAAAACTCTTCTTTTTCACTTAGAATTTAGGGTTAAATGGACGTGTGGTGAGACTTCTCCTCATTCCCTATTTATAGGCTTTAAACTCCTCTTAAAACTGCTTGACACATCTTAGAACTGTCTCCCACGTCAAAGCCAACCAAATATTGGTTAAAACTTTTCAAAACCAAAATTCACACATGTTTTTTAACTGTCGCGCTTAAGCGTCGGATATTGGCGCTTAAGCATCAGTGCTTAATTTAGCACAAGTCAACTTAATGTCCAAACACACATTTTAACATGTCTAAATCATCTTTAAGGTCTTAGAATAATCACTAACTCATTATGTAGTCAAAATACTACCAAAATTTTCTAAATCACACACAACAAGATAGCAATAAAAATAAACACATAGATAACTATGAGATGCCTCCCACAGAGCACTTGGTTTAACTTCGTCAGCCCGATGAAACCCGTGCTTATTCTGGTTGACCCAACTTCATAAATTCATTTAATTTAAGTTGGTCACCTAAAAATTAGGATTTCAGTCTATTACCATTCACTTTTAATATTTTATCAGTTTTAGGGTCTTTGATATCAACAACTTCATAGGGATAAACTTTCATCACAATAAATGGGCCCATCCACGTGGAATTAAGTTTGCCTGGAAATAATCTTAAACTTGCAATGTAAAGCAAAACTTGTTACCCTGGCTAAAAGTTTTTAGTAAGAATCCTCTGATCATGCCACATCTTCATCATTTCTTTGTAAATCTTAGCACTTTCATAAGATTCATTCCTTATCTCTTCAAGCTCATTCACTTGCAATAACCTTTTCTCACCAGCATTCTTCAAATTATCATTAAATTCCTTAATAGCTCAATATGCTTTATGCTCAAGTTCAACTGGTAGGTGACAAGCTTTCCCAAATATTAACCTAAATAAGGACATTCCTATAGGAGTTTTGTATGTAGTTCTATAAGCCCACAAAGCATTGTCAAGTTTGACTGATCAATCCATTTTGGTTGGATTAACAGATTTTTCCAATATTCTTTTAATTTCATGATTGGATAATTCAGCCTAACCACTTGTCTGAGGATGATAAGCAGTAATAATTATATGGTTAATATAGATTTCTTTAATAACTTCTGCATTATTGTATTTCTAAAATGACTTTCCCTGTCAGTTATGATTACTCTCAGCATCCCAAATATACAAAATATGTTCATTCTGAAAAGCTTTGCAACACTTTGAGCATCACATCGAGGTAAAGCAACATATTTTATCCATTTGGATACATAGTCTACTGCTAACAGTATATATAAATTTTTGAAAAATGGTATAAATGATCCCATAAAATCTAATCCCCAAACATCAAATATCTCAACTTCTAACACATAATTGAGGGGTATTTCATTACTCATAGAAATATATCCTACTCGTTGACATTGATCACAAATTTTGATATAAGCATTAACATCTCTAAAGATTGTAGGTCAATAAAATCTAGATTGTAAAATTTTGTATGTTTTATAGCATAATCACTGGCATCACACATTAATTCAAAAGGTTTTTACCAATTTGGTGAAATAATAATTCGTGCAGTGACTAATTTTTCTTTTAATAATTCAAAAACTTTTAGGCACTCATTATCAAAACTAAAAATTACATCTTTTTTAAGTAAATGGAATAGAGGCTTAGAAATTTTTTAAAAGTTTTAAATATATCGCCTGTAGAATCCAGCATGTCCTAAAAACTCCTAATTTCCTTCACACTTATTGGGTGAGGTAAATTAGCGATCACTTGAATTTTTGCAGGGTCTACTTCCATACCATTTTCTAAAATTTGATGTACAAAAACTATTTCTTCTGCTACCATAAATTAGCATTTTTCCCAATTAAGAACTAAATTTTTTTCTTTACAACGCTTAAGAAATTTTGATAAATGTTCTAAACATGATTCAAATGAAGTTACAAACACTGAAAAATCATCCATAAAAACTTTAATCCCATTTTTAATTAAATCACAAAAAATAACCATCATGCATCTTTGAAATGTAACAGGTGCATTACATAAACCAAATGACATTCTTCTAAAAGCAAATGTACCATAAGGGACTGGTAAAAGCTATTTTTTTCTTGATCCTTAGGAGCTATTTGTATTTGATGATAACCAGTATATCTATCCAGAAAATAAAAGTATTTATGCTCAGCTAGTCTATCCAGCATTTGATCAAGAAAGGGTAGTGAAAAATGATCTTTCATAGTGGTGAGATTTAATTTTCAATAATCAATGCATATTCTCCATCCTGTGACTATCTTTTTGTATTGACTCATTATGTTCATTCAAAGTCACAATCACTCATTTCTTAGGAACGCAGTGAATTGAACTAACTCATGCACTATCTGAAATTGGGTAGATTATTCTATCATCTAACTAGTTTAGAATTTCTTTCTTAACAACTTCTTTCATATTAGGATTCAAACTCCTTTAAGGATCAACCTTATGTGCAGTTCTCTTCCATATGAATTTTATGCATACAAATTGAAGGATTGATTCCTTTTATATCAATATTTGTCCATCCAAAGGCTTTCTTATAACTCTTTAAGGTTTTCATCAAACTCTCTTCTTCTTTTGTAGTTAATTTTGAGAAAATTATAACAGGTAATGTTGATGAATCACCTAAAAATGCATACTTCAAATGTTCAGGAAGCAATTTCAACTCAAGCTCAGGAGGTTTTTCAATTGATGGACAAAAAGATGTATCTTTCTCTGTTGTGTCCAAAAATTCAAAACTCTCTCAAACATAATTTGAATCTTCCTTATATAAATCTTCATATTGATCTAATTCCTCTTCTTCTTTGTGTTCCAACTCTTTCAATTCATATTTCTCTTCATAAGTTGCTTTGAAATGTCATTCACTTAAGTATGTTATCACATCTCTCTTATAACATTCATCATCTTTACCTTTTGCAGGGTATTTCATTGATTTGGAAATATTAAATGTAATTATTTGATCATTGACGTGCATAGTTAATTCTTCTTTCTACACATCTATCATTGCTCTTCTAGTGGCTAGGAAAGGTCTCCCCAAAATGATAGGTATCTTCTTAACTTCCTCCATATCTAGCGCAATGAAATCAATAGGAAAGATAAATTGATCCACTTTCACTAGAAAATCTTCTATAACTCCTTTAGAATATGTTATTGAATGATCTACTAACTACAGAGTTATAGTAGTAGGGGATATTTCTCTTAATCCCAATCTTTTAAATATTGATAACGACATAAGGTTGATGCTTGCTCGTAAATCACATAAAGCTTTCCCATAAAATCTGTCTCCTATTTCACATGGAATTGTAAATGTACCAGGATCTTTAAGCTTTTCAGGAAGCTTTTGCTGAATTATAGCACTACACTCCTCACTAAGTGCAATGGTCTCATTTTCTTCAAACTTCATTTTATTGTTAAGAATATCCTTCATAAATTTTATATAGCTTAGCATTTGTTATAAGACTTCAACAAATAGAATATTAATTGTAAGCTTCTTAAAAATTTCTAGAAATTTTGAAAATTGCTTATCCAACTTTTGTTGTTGGAGCCTTTAAGGAAATGGAGGTGGTGGTTTTTCCAAATCAACTTCAAGTGGAGAAATAGATCTCTCTAAACCTTTTGGAGCGTCCTCTTTTGGTTCTTCAATCTCGTATCTCTCTACTTCAGTCTCTTTTTGAACTCTAACTTCTAATTCTCTTTAGCTTCTGAGTTGAACAGCTTTTACTTATTTTTTATTCTGGTCTTTCAGATTTACTTATGTATTACTAAGAAGTGTTCCTTGGAATATGTTACTTAATGAATTTGTTATTTACCCCAATTGATTCTCAATATTTCTAATTGTAGCTCCTTGGCTTTGTAATTGATTTCTCATTTGCAACACCACTTCTTCTATAGACAACGTCTTCTCCTTAAAATCTGAAGAATAAGTAGGTCTATAATTACTATTCCCTTGATTGTTCCAATTTCTCAATGGGTTTACTTGATTGTTTTCCCATTGTTGATTACTACCACCTAGATTATTGTTCCAGTTAAAGCTGGGATGGTTCTTCCAACCTGGATTATAATAGTTTGAATATGGGTTATTCTGCTTGTTGTTTATGACATTCAAAGTCTCTAATGCTGCTTGAGAATCTACCATTAGTCATAATGAATTCTCTTCAATCATGGAAATTGGTTGAGAAAAATTATTCAAAATTGGTCAAACTTCCTTGAAATTGCTGCAACTTGATTTGCTAACATAGCAAAAGCATCAGTTTCATTAACATTGGCTACTTTCTTAATATTTACCCTTTCATAAGGCCAATAAAAATTATTGGTAGCTATTTCTTCAATTAAAGCATAAGCGTCATGAAACGGTCTTGACATCAATGAACCACCACCAGCGGCATCGATAATAGAGCTAAGAGATCCAGCTATTCAATTGTAAAAAGTTTGAATTATTAACCAATCTGGTATAACATAGTGTGGAAACTTTCTTAAGGGTTCTTTAAATTGTTCCCTTGCTTCATAAATAGATTCCCCTTCAGACTAATAAAAAGATGTAATATCATTTCTAAGCTTCGCAGTTTTTGATGATGGAAAATATTTAACAAGGAGTTTTTGCTCTAAATCACTCCAAGTTTTGATAAATCCAGGTGATAATGAATGTAATCATATCTTAGCCTTATCCCTCAATGAGAAAGAAAATAATCTAAGTCTTCTAACATCATTTGATACACCATCATATTTAAATGTAGCATATAATTCTAAAAAATTGGCAAGATGTAAATTTGGATTTTCAGTTGGTGATCCCCCAAACTGATTATTTGATACCATTTAGATAACAACAGGTTTAAGCTCAAATGTATTAGCCACTACAACAGATTTTTTTGAATACTACAATGAAGTTCATCCACCATAGGATTTTCATAATCTCTTGAAGGTCTAAATTCTTAAGCATTTTAATTATTTTGAATTGTCTTTTCTTGAAAATTTTCAATAATTTTTAATTTTTGAATTTTTCTGATAGTTCTTTCTAATTCAGAATCGTAAGACACAAGTCCTATGAAACCCAAACTATGCATACATTACTATAAAACATATAAAATAAAATAAAAACACACAAATACGAACGTAATATAAAAACAACACTACAATATTCCTATAATAAATCTTAAAGTTTAAATAAGACTAAAAAAATAGAAATTTTGCTTTCTAAAAACTTCTATTGAATTTTTGGCAAACTTCTGTAATTTTCCTCGGCGGCGCCGCCAAAAACTTGATCCCGACTTTCTATATAGATGTAAAATGCGATGTATGTGATTATATGTTTAATTTCCTTAAGAGTGATTCTCAATTTGCAACATAACCTAAAACTTGATCCAAAGCAAAAGCTAGGTAAATCTTTTACTATGAAGCAAACAAGAATATAGTTATAATATTTAATTATGGGATACTGCGTAAGTATATGTATCATTATTAAGTAATATAGGACTTTTTGATTAAGCCTAAAAAATCGAACCCACAAGAAAAATAGACAGTATGCCCTTTACAAAATTGGAGAAATTAGATAACAAAATTTTACTCAGCAAAATATTACTACTTAAATTCAATATGCTATAATAGGAGTGAAAGTTCAATTCTTTTTTGTACTTTTTGATATATGAAAATAAAGTAAGCACTAAGTAACTTAACTAAATACTTGCAAGACGAAGACAATATAAATAAAATATCTTTTTCCTTATCATGAATCAGTAATAAATATAGAAATTATGCTGTGGAAGTATTCTAAATATGTTGTGTCAAGTAGGAGCAATAATATTCTTTATCCAAACTAAAAATACTATAAAGAACATTGGCTAATCTATAGTTTGAATAATCTTTGAAGACTGGTTAGGTAGGGAAGATACCAGCTCTCACTCTAGCGTTCCCTCTTCTCCCTCCACCTGGGGGCTAACATCTCGTATCAAAACCAAAAAACTATAAATAAATTTGGGGGCTTTAGCCTGTCACTCTAAAGTTCTCCAATTCTACACCCTTGAAAAGTTTATTTCCATATTTATTTGCACTCAACCCCATTTAATACATTCTCATTCATGAAATCAATATGTGATTCTAACCATTTGTTGACTGAGACAATACCATCTCAAATCTTACATGTTCTCATAATAGGTATTAACATCTTAATTGGCCAAATCAAGAAGTAAATGAAGTACAAGATTTCAAATCATCACAACTTCTTCCAACATTGAAGTTTAGTACATCACAACTTCCTTTAAATACTTAATCACTTATCATTTTAAGGAAAAAGATAAAGAAAACTACTCATAATCCATAGAGATAACATAACAACACATGAGTTTAAAAGTAGAAATCATGCACACAAACAATAAATCTAGATTAAAATGTTTTGAAATCACACAACTTCCTCTATAACAAATGTTTTGAAGTTCCTTTAAATTCTCTTCCTTTATTAACAATAAAAACTAACACTCAAAATAAAAAAAAATTGGCAGGCAGCGGTGACGACGATGGGCGGCAGCAGTGGCGTTTTCTTGGATGAATGATGGCTGTAAAATGTGATGGGTGGTTGGCCTGCTCTATTGGATGATCTAAGGCTTTTCTTATAAAAATCCAAGGGGTGCCTTGGTGTCTCTTGAAAAAGGCATCTCCATTCAATAAATCTTCAAGAAGTTGCCTCCTCAAAATCCAATTGAATAAATTTTAATGTGCATGGGATATTTCTCATGTTCTTACCAAGGGTTACTTCAAACACATCTTCAAAATTTTTTTCAAACTTAATAAATCATCACATAACTACTTTTGGTGCTTAAGCGTGGGGTACCTGGCGCGTAGGTGTGGCTCCTGGCTCTTGGACACGAATCTTGGGCGCTTAGGCGCCCAGTTCATTTATGCACCTTTCTTCATTTTTCCTCCAAATTTGACCCTTTTTCACTCCTTTTAGAATTTTTCATCCATTTAATTGTACCTGAAAGAAAAAAAACACACGAATATCTTTTATTAAAACACAATATCTCAAAAAATAGATTTAAAAAATGTGTACCAAAACTATATATATTTTAGGTGTATCACTTGCCGAAAAGCCAAAATAATCACGTCGATTAATCAAGAGGGATCGTCTGATTCAATCTAGAAAAATAGTGGGGCTGATGTCGAGAAGGAGTTAGATAGCTTAAGTGCTTGTCCATCAACCCAGGAACCTAACTTGTTTTTGGTTTGGCTGGCCTAGGGGACTGCTTCTGAGGCTATTGTTGTACCTCGAACTACACGGGTACCAGGGGTAAGTGGAGGTTAATTTTTAGTTGGTGCTAAAAGGGTTGTTAAGGGTCTTCACATCATCAAATAAGTGTAAACTCTTTATTACTTGGTTTGAGATGGATATGTTTCTTGTATGAAGTTTTCTTGCTTATTTTTCAAATTTATCTTTCAGTATATTTTCTTCTTTGCTTTGAAGTAGATGAGCAGACTCGCACTGTAGATGCGTTAGAAGATCATCTAATCCAGGCTCTGGTCATCCTCCTGTAACTTAAAATATTTTTTATCTCTCTTTTTTATTTGCAAAGCCTTCAACTGAAAGGGTGTAAGGAATTTTTGTCAAGAAAATTTTGTTAAATTTTCTAAGCATGGAAATGAATGAAACCTTTCAGTCAGATTTTCTTTACCTTCAATTATTTAGTATTTTTTTTTCTTTTACCTATGTCACAATGTTCACTAGTGGCGATCGGTTATTTGTGTTGATTGGCGACCTAGTTCCTGGAGAGGCTATCAGTTGATTTTTTATTTAATATCGCCCGATTAAAGTCTTGCTATCCCATTTTCTTGATCAGATTGTTCTCTTGGTTTGGTTGCACCTTTTTCCAGGTCTTGAAACAATCTTGTCATTGCCTTTATGAGAGTAATTGTTAATATTTGCTACTGAGGTGATTTTCATCGTACATTTTGTGGTGCTTTTTGCTGCTGGATTTGGAACCACCTCCAGAGCATTATCTATGTTAAGCTTAGATACGAGCTTTCAAATGCTTTGAGTGTTGAGGGTTGACTTTTTCTTTTCAATGTTGATTAGACTTTATTGTGTCATTGTCGACTATTTGAGTGTATTAACGCGTCGTCAAGACTTATGAGGTGATTTATGTCATACCGTTCGCATAGCTTGTTGTTATTGAGTAAATAACCACCTTCATAATTTAAGCTTACCAAGTTTGGAGATAGGTTTTGATGCATGAACGTTGTATGTTGTTTGTTGTATGTTCTACCTATTTGGTGTCCTAGGTGTCACAGTCGGTCCTACCGCTTGGGTCTAAGCTTTCTGAGTGTAGGCTAGGTGTCGAACTACATGAACTTGAGTTTCATGAATCTTAGTTGGACTTGGGAATACGTTAGAAGAAATCATATTTGAACTTAGATGAAATTATGTAAAAATACTTGAAATGTCCACACAACTTATTTGGTTGCATTAGGTGCGAGTCGTTAGGAGGTCAGTCGAACATTGGAGAGGCGTCATTAGATGGAATTTACTGAGGTTCTCTAATAATTGGAGTTGGTTGTCTGTTGCGATGGTGTGTTCCTTACCTCTGAGGTAAAGTTCTCATAAGACACTCAGAATAAGTTTTTTAGGCTCCTAGGTTTGTTTTGCGATTTCTTTGTGCATCTCATGATTGAAATGTCTCTATGTATGGTTTTCTCCTCCTTGATGTATTCTTTTTCTTATTGGTGGCATGATCCATGCTGACAACAAATTTCAAAATGTTATATCCAAATTTGTCATGTTAATCTCACCCAAGAGATAGAGCACTAAGAACTAAGAGGTAGAAATAGAGAGAGAGAGCTAACAAAATGGCTTGCGACGTTGGGGTGAAGAAGAGTGTTCCCATGCTCTTCACCCCTTTAATTTCATTGAATGTTCAGGTACATCGAGTGAGATCAAAAGTACCAATACATGAAAGAGCTCTCTTATAGATAATAGGAGAAATAAAGATAAAAATCACATGATTATCCCTACTTGAGAGGGAGTTGTGTAGAACATTTTTAGTGATTTGGTGAGTTTGAGCTTGTCACTCGATAGCTTTTCAATCGACAACCAGATGTTGAGGTTTTTAGTAGCCCTCCAGTCGGTTGGTAGGTGAAGTGCCCCTGTTGTGTGCTATTTTTTTGCGTGTTATATGTCAATTTAAATCCCAGATAACAGTGCCAAAAATTTGACCCATTCCAAAATTACGCTGTAATTGAGCTTCCAAAAATATGGCTAAAAGCTTGACCCAATTTATATTAAATTTTTAATGTGTAAAATTGAAATGTTATATAAAATATATAAAATTATTCACACACTAGGGGTTCTACACAAGTGCACGTATCGCCCCAAGTAATATAGGCCTTTCTTTAAAACCCATAGTATCGATCCCATAGAGAAGCAAGGTAAGAAATCCCTTAGGCTAATTCTAATCTACAACTATCAAGTCTTAGTTTGGAAGATGGAAACTCTTATGATAATAACTAAATCACATTATTCAAACTATAAAAATTAAAGTACAAAAGTCACATTAAAATGAGTTTAATGAATGCTAACAGAAGTTTAACAAAAAGAACTAAGTTTACTAAACTAATTTCTAAACTTCGAAGTTAAATTTTCTAAGACTAAACAAAATTTTGTGACAAAGAGTTTAAATTTAAGAAAGTATCCTTCGCAATTATAATGAGTTCATGGTTATTAAAGAAATTAAAATCATTTAATATTATATATAAAATTGTATTATGCCAAGTAGGACCATTCCTATTCCTTACCCTCTGAGAGTGCATGAAGAACATTGACTAATCTAGATTTTAGTCCCTAAATCTGTGATTAGGTTGAGAAGATATTGGCTGCACTCCGGAGCTCCCACTTCTCCCTCACATGAGGGCTAACAATCTCACTTTAGTTTCCAAGCAACTGGACCAAATTGGGGATTTTAATCTGTCACCTTAAAATCTCCAATTCTATGTCTATCAAAGTATATTTACCTATTTATTTGCACTCAACCCTATGGATTAAATTCTCACCCATGAAACAGAATGTGACTCTTACCTTGTTGTAGAAAGCTTAGCCCTTTCAGATCTTACGTTTCTCAACAAATTTTAACATTTTAATTGGCCAGATTGAAAAGTAAATGAAGATCAGAGTTTGAATCATCATAATTTATTGATATTTAAAACCTTACATAACAAAAATAATTCTTCACAAAACTATATCTCATTGTAGGGAGAATGATAAATAAGACTACTCAGAATTCATGTTAAGGATGCAACAAAACATGGAATTTATATAAAAATAAGTTTACAAAATAAAGAAAGAAAAGAACACAACTTATCTCACACTCCTTCCCAAGTAAATCCCTTGAAGTTCCATTGAAACACTTTCTCTTTTTATAATCTCACTCAATTCTCTCTTAAAAGTGCAATGAAGAAGAAATCTTTCACATTCCCTCTCCTCTTACAACTCTAGAAGAAAATCCTCTCCACAAAACCTAGCCCTAGACTCTCACACACCACACACACATGACAAGACACCACACGATTCAAAAAAAAACCACCATGAGAGGCGCCAACCCCTCCTATTTTAAAGTAACAAAAAATTCCTTCTTTCTCTTAAAAGACACATCTTTTCATTCTAAGTGACAAATTTCTTCAACCAAGAGGCTTATGTCTTCATTCAAGAGCCTTTCCCAAGTGTCTAAATTCATTGAACCACTCTATGGGGCGTTTGATTCACTCAAAACCTTCTCGAACATCTTAAAATAGTCAAAAACTGCCAAAAATCCATCCATAACCATCTTTGGTGCCTTCGGTGCCAATTTTTTATGCTTGTTCTCTAGATTTTGGTGCTTCTGGGACCACCCTGCAACAGTTTCATCGCTTCGCTCTGTTTGGCTACGTTTTAGCTCCATTTAGCCCCATTTAAGTTGTGTTTCGCTTCTAACTGATATACCTATGAGATAAACATGACAATAATATTTCTTTAAAGTGTAATTTCATTAAAAACATGTGAGAAGTGTAAAGGAGATTAAGCATAGAAAGTCATCAAAATGTGTCAGGTCAGAATTTCCGTTTTTGCTCATTTTTTACTTCAAATTGCAATATTTTTGCTTCTTCTTCTCCAAAAATCCATTTATTGTACTTGAAGCCAAAAATATGCAAAATACATTTCTTTAAAGTGTAATATCTTTAAAAATCATTAAGAATGAGCATAAAATATACATGAAAAAAGTTCCCTAAACTTAAACGTTACTTGCCCTTAAGTAACCCTATAACTTAAAAGACTAAATTTGTTGTTTCCTGGTTGTGGGCTTTAGTAGAGTTTCCTGCAATTTTGTCTCAAAAATATTATACTGTAACTTAGGAGAAATTCTAGCAAATCAACTAAGGACTAGACTGTAAGAATATCACATATTCAACTTAGGAATCTTGATTTTCTATTTACTTCAAAAATTATTGAAACATGTCAAACTAAAGATTCATACAAAGTTTAAAAATAGAATTTAAGCACCTTATCTATACCAATTTAACCAATACTTTTTTTAAAATAAGAATAATTTTAAGAATGTTTCCAAGTGTTTTCTTTTAAAAAGATTCAAGTGAAACATATTTTTGATTATGCTTCTCGTCAACTTTCTCCTCACATATTTTCTTTTTACTTTTCTTTTTCTTTTTCTCCCTTTTTTTTCTTTTCTTTTTCTTTTCTTTCAGGATCTTTTTAATCCTTACGCTTTTCTTTTCTTTTTTATTTGAGGATTACTATATCTGAATAGGTCTTTAATAGTTTTGAATTCACTATCCTCTTTTTAAAATATAAAACTAAAAAATTCCCTCACTTTTTAAAAGTGTAAGTATTAGTTTGAAAAAGGATTCAATAAAGGCCCAATTCTCAATGAGTATAAATCTAAGAACCTTAGCTTTTCAAATATTCAACTCATTCGTATCTTGAGTTCCCTCAACCTTGGCTCCATCCTACTAAGTGTCAGAGGTCAGAACCAAACATGTAGAACTCCAAGAAGAGTAAAGAAGTGTTTAGAATCTATATTGGGATAGGGTTCCATCACTAGTCCTCTAGGACAGTCAACAGGAATATCCTATGGATAGATGCTAGGTTTTTAAAGAAGAAAAACTATACCTCAGCAAAAATGAGGTCAACAAATGGAGGTGTGGTGTATCAGATACGCACACTGCACGTATTGACGTTGACCAAAGAGATCAATAGGACCAACCTCCTAAGCTAACACATTTAGAACAAAGCATAGAAACAAACAAGAGTCATATACGCTAGCGAAATAACATGCATGTTTTCAAATTGTAGTTGTGAATTCAAGTTTTCAAATTTTAGAGCAACTTTCGTAATTTATGTCATAATTTTTTGGTTCATTTATCTTTTGAGGGGGCATTTTATGAATTTATGGAGGCAACCATCATGATTCCTTATCAAAGACCTAACAGTTGAGGTGAGCTTAATTTATTTGGATTTGACCTTTGATTTCAATTCTGATTTAGGTTTTGATTTTTTTTTTAGATTCTTGATAATTTTACAAAGCTTTTAATTTGAAAAGGTGAGGGAAAGGAGCATTACATTGGGGAGGAAGTTATGGGGACTCACTTCCAACCCAAGTGATAACAAAATTACAGAAAGTGCTACATTAGAAAGGAATGCTCAGAGACTCACATCCAACCTAGGAGGTGACTAGCTACATTGGGAAGAAAAGCTCAAGGACTCACATCCAACCCAAGAGGCATCGTGTGCAGGGAAGAGAATCATATGTCTTGCTCCATTTAAGGGGGTCCTACACTGATCTTGAAGTGCTGAGAATGTCACATTATGAAGGAAAGCTCAGAGACTCACATCCAACCTAAGAGGTGATGAGCTACATTGGGAAGGAATTCTTAGAGACTCACATCCAACCCAAGAGGTAGCAAAAGGGGAATCAAAATTTAGGTGCTGACCTTAAGATGTGGATCGAAATTTAGGTACCAACCCCGAAAAAAGAATTGAAATTTAGGTACCAATCTCGAAGCGCTGAGAATGTAACATTAGGAAGGAAAGCTCAGAGACTCGCATCTAACCTAAGAGGTGACAAACAACATTGGGGAGAAAAGCTCAGGGACTCACATCCAACCTAAAAGGTAGCAAAGGGGAATCAAAATTTAGGTAATGACCTCAAGATGGGAATTAGAATTTAGGTACCACCGGAATGAGAATTGGAATTTAGGTGCCGGTCTCAAAAAGAAAAGAATGTCACATTAAGAAGAAAAGATTAGGGACTCACATCCAACCTAAGAGGTGACAAACTACATTGGGAAGGAAAGCTAAGGGACTAACATCCAACCCAAAAGGTAGCAAAAGGGGAATCAATATTATGATACTAACCCTGAGATAAGAATTAGAATTTAGGAACCAACCGCGGAATGCGAATCAAAATTTTGGAACCGATCTCGAAGTGCTGAGAATGTCACATTAGGAAGGAAAGCTCAGTGACTCGCATCCAACCTAAGTGAAAACGAGCTACATTACGAAGGAAGCTCAGAGACTCCTATCCAAGCCAAGAGGTAGCGAAAGGGGAATCAAAATTTGGGTACTGACCCCAAAATGGGAATTGGAATTTAGGTACCAACCCAGGAATGAGAATCAAAATTTTGGTACCAATCTAGAAGTGCTAATAATGTCACATTAGGAAGGAAAGCTCAGGGACTCACATCCAACCTAAGAGGTGATGAGCTACATTGGGAAGGAAAGCTCAGGGACTCACATCCAACCTAAGAGGTAACAAAGTGAAATCAGAATTTGGTACTGACCCCGAGATGGGAATTCAATTTCGGTCCAACCCCAGAATGAGAATCAAAAGGTAGGTACGGATCTCAAAGTGCTGAGAGTATCACATTAGAAAGTAAAGCCCCTTTACATCCAACCTAAAAGGTGACGAGCTATATTGGGAAGAAAAGCTCTGGGAGTCACATCTAACCCAAGAGGTAGCAGAAGGGGAATCAGAATTTAGGTACTGGCCCTGAGATCTATGAGTGTAGAAAACCTATGAAAGGAATGCAAAAAATTGTGGAAATTTAATGCAAAGTTTGTGGAATTTTGTGAGAATGTAGATTATGGAATTTGTGTCGAAGAGTATGAAGATCCGTGAGGACGGAAGAATGTCGCAAAGAGTGTGGAGATTATCGTTTCCTTTATTATTAAGTTACTTTTCAAATTTGATTATTTTCCATTTCAAATTTTAATTTTGCTCATTTCTGAATTTTCTTTGTATCGTTCTTTCTTCGTTATAATTTGGGACCAACGTATGGTCCTGCGGCTTTTATCAACTGCACAAGCATGGAAATTTCATAACACAAGCTTCAACCCAAAACAAACTTCATTGATTCTACTTTGAACATGAAGTACAATTGATCATAAGATGAAGTTACTGAAAAAAATATCAGGAATACATCCAGGTAGAACTGTAATCTGCTATATCATATGGTACCTGCTTGGGTACGGTGCAAAAGTAGCAAAATCTGCATACCTTTTGAGGTTATTTTATGATCAAGCTAACTTCCTAAACCATGCTCTAGAACTAAAGTTCCCTTGTGTATATCTAGAGGTACAACTATCTCATAGCTCCAGTGGTCAGAGTCCCTCCAAATTTAGATCAAGCTGATATCCATACGACACCTTGCTATCGTCCACCCTTTGCAATGTGACTGAAACTCTTCTGCATGGGAATCCAAGGATACAGTGTTTAGCCAAATCTACTCTGTTCCCTTTCACTTTTACAATTTTGAATGGCTCTTTCGACCTAGACTTTAATTTTTCCAGGAAATAATTTCAATATTGTATTGTAACATAAAACTTCATGTCTAAGTTCAATTTTTTTTATTGTCTTTCGATCATGTCATTCTTTCATTCATTCTTTATAAATCCTAGCATTATCGTAAGATTCATTTCTAATTTCTTCAACCTCATTCAATTACAATAATCTTTTCTCACTGGATTTTTTCAAATTGAAATTGAATTGCTTTATAGCCCAATAAGCTATATGCTCTAACTCTACTAGCAAGTGATAAGTCTTCCTAAAAATTAATCTATAAAGGGACATACCTATAAGTGCCTTATAAGAAGTCTTGTATGCACATAATGTTGTATCTAATCTAGCAGACTAATCCATTTTATTTGGATTTACACTTTTTTTCAAAATTCTTTTAATTTCACGATTATATCTTCTACTAAACCAATAGTTTAGGGA
>JXCR01116774.1:11773-22980 GCA_002079205.1 Phalaenopsis hybrid cultivar
TATATATATATATATATAAAGTTCCATTATTTTCACAGAAAATATATTTTTTCATATATAATTAAGGCGGCATATATATAAAAAATAAATTTTAAATGTAGATATGTAAATACATAAGAATTGAGTGGTATGTATGTAAATATTTCTTTAAAATATGAATAAAATTTCATTATATGGTGGTTCTCATCACTGCCCTCTTTAGGTTCATCACGAGTTTATCAAACGTATTTTCCCTCATTCATAACATTTGTGTTGTTATTTTGTTATAGTTGGAATAATTAATAGATATGAATACACTCCTTAATTACGTTTTTTTGATACTCTTAACATATAATTTAAAGGTTTTTCATTTAATATTGATATGTGGTCAACATATCTTCATTAGAGCAAACAAATTTCAAAGCATGACACAAATCTCAAAATATTTTTTGAACTAGAAATATTCAAGCTTAAATTAAAAATCATATGAGACTTTGATTTAAGTAAACTTACAGTCAAACTGACCAACTCTATAAGACAAACTCGTTAACACCAAAAATAAGCTAATATGAGTCGGATCAAGCCTAAATCAAACTGTTAAACCGTCTTGGGAAGCTTCGGGTCTTTAATTGGAGGTTTAAATGCATTTCAAATCTAATAAGCTTTTAAAATAAAAGTCTCGATGGGATGAATCCAACAAGCACAAAGTCACTTGCTTTCAACAACATCAAGGCACTTAACCTTCCATAAAAGGTCATACAATTAAAGGAATTGTTCTAGGCCGTCTAAAGGAGTGGATTGTATTCTTGCCTTATTACATGGGATTTCACTCCCAAAATCTATAAATAGAGCATCAATTCCTTCATGATGGGGGACGTGGAGACCTCGATCTAGATCGAAGGAGGAGCTAGACCCTGTCTTGGAGAAAGAAGAATAGGAGTCAAATTGGAGAGTTATTCTTGATTTGAAGACCCGACAACCGCTATTATAGTTGTCGACCAACATTAACCACTGCTAACAAGTCGTTGTCAACCACCTTAGACCACCTCTTTCTCGTCATCATCGATGAATTTTGTGGTGTAGCGAAGCACCCTGAATACAGTGTAACGACAGAACCTGAATACAATATTTTGGCGCATCATGACTATGGTTTAACGACACAATCTAAATATGGTGTAACGACACACTCTTAATAGGTGTAATGATACACCCCGAATACGGTGCAATGATACTCCATATAGGATATAACGACGCGGGTTGAATACGTTTTCACGATACCTCAAATATAAAGTAAGGGTGTGCTGCATGTTGTAGTAACGCACCTCAAATACAGTGCAACGACACATGCTGAATACAATAAAACAACATACCTCTAGTGTGAGATAATGAATGATATCCTATCAAAGATTCGATGATAACTCCTTGTAAAAACTACTTATAAGTGTCGTATTTAGAATACAATGACTATATAAGGATTCCTAAATTTCTTTTTTTACTTCGTATATCAAGTGATGTCTCTTTTATAGACATCAACAATTGTAGTACCCAATATGGCGTTTACGTCTATCATTATAGCCTTGCAATACGACTTATGAGGCAAACTGACAGTTCTGAAGTTATCAACTACGACCTATGTATTTTACTCATTTCGATGAATAAAATATTTTTTGTTTCAAAGCATGAATTGTCATGAGTCATCTTTTATCCATCAAATTTGAAAGTATATATTTTAGGACTTTGATGTTGTGTATATGAATATTTATTTACATTCGATATGATCAATTGAATTGTTAAAAATTATTCTCAATTTTAAGTTTTGGGATAATCCTTAGTGGAACAACTCATATAAAATTCCTTAACTTGGAAAAACGAATATTAGAATTAAGCATATTTGTCTCAGCTAGATCATACGCATAACCGACGATATTTAAGGATTAGTGTTGGATTTGCCCCAGATTTCCGTCTGATTTGTTCTCACGTTAAATTGGGGGTCGGTAGTTCTATTTCCATCTAATTTAAATCAAAATATTTTGATGCAAGTTAATTGCATTGATTTTTGCATCGTATTAGCATTGAATTTGATTATACGTAATGTGTGTTGACATCTGCATCTGAAAATATCATATGATAAATATTAGCATCAGATCACCATCTCATTTGCATTTAAAAATATCGTAGAAAGATGAATTATTATTATAATTTTAGCATCGGATTTTATGTTCGAAAATGAACATAAATCCAACACAAACTTGTATATAGAAGAAAAATTAGAATATCAATTGCATTTTCACAACCTGCACAAAATACATTTCACATCACATATCACATTAAGCATAGTCACATCACAGAGCAAATTTCTAAATAATATCATTAACAAAAGGAATATATTGTCACAAATCGTCCAAAATAAGAATAGTAAAATTAATACAAAAAGCTTAGAACAAATGTTTGGCATAATGCTTACAAATAAAAAAAAACATAAGAAAAAAACTACTCCTCTCCCTCTTCCTCCTGCACGGATGCCATCAGTTGTTTGTCCCGGCTATCTGCTAAGGTCTCCGTCATGCATGTTATAGAGTCATCGACTTTGTGTTGGTCTTGTAGCTTCTGCCCAAACAATTGGCGGATGTCTTAGTTCATTGCAGCTACCTCTCAGGCAAGAGTCTCCTGGTTTGACTGTGAGGAGCTCGAGAAATTAATAATAGGACCACAAGAGAGCTCGACCTCAAAGATGATGGTCTTCACTCCAAGGCCCCTCTCATTCTTCTTCCCTGTCGTCTGGGTCCAAAGCTCGTACTCCGAATATGTTGTGGCAAACTAACTACCACTGCTACTGGTGTCAGTCTAGGCCTGATTGGCCAAGAGCTACTTGAACTACTCTTGCATGATGAAGACTAACTTTTAATTGACACTCTCAATAGTTATAGTCAAAATAAACTTGTCATTTAAGGTTTTTAACTTACAACAACCCGTCGAGAATGGTCCGATATCCACTTTGCAATCCTCCATGCGCCAATGAGTTTGAACATGCAACTCCACAACGGAGGGAGCATGACTCAACTTCTTAGCCTGTGTAGCGTACAAAAGTGGTTAGCGCTAAAACTTTACTTCAAGATTTGAATCAATGTTTAAATATCTTAAAAAACTCTTACTAGTCTCTTGTAGTTCTCCGTATGGGGGACTGATCTGTTAATATGAAGTGCAACTCCCTTGGCCCCCTCTGTCTCCCAATTCACCCGGTTCATCTGCCTCTTCCTCTATAAATAAAGAAAGTACCAAGCTACGTTCAACTTACTCCAAAGCCACTCACCAATTCATGTAGGCCGCTTGCCCCTCTGGCGGGCTATCGTGAACTTGTCAGCAAAGTGATGTCTGCCACGAATTTCAAAGATTCAGTGGATTTGCTGGTGATGCTCAGAGAGCCAGGTGAAGGACCTCTGCAACTTAATAAATATTTCCTGTGTTAATATAAAAAAAATAAATCAAATATACAAATCTTATTCAAATTACATGATCATTCTTCAAACTCTCTGAACCACTTATCTCGAGTCGCTACATGTATCTGCTTCCTGACGGACGGGATTTTATTGTACCTGCTGCTGATAATCTTTATCATTCAGGCAATGGATAACTTGTGAGGAATTATAAAAAAATATATAGCACGAAGAATCAATACAATACAATATGAAAAAAAAGCTCTCTGCTTCGCCTAACCATGTCTTCAAAACTTTTAACTTGAAATTTTAATGTTTTAGTTGTATTGACTGCTAGCTCCATAGCTAATAATTGCTGCTTTTTAAGGGTTGAAAGAGGATATTTTCCAAGCACGAAATCGCNTAATGACCAAAGGCTATCATACGAGCCTCTAGCTACCCCTAATGTGCCTAACAACTTGAGTACCACACCCCGGACCCGAGGGTCTTATACCGTGGATGCCAACCAACAGACCAGGGTACGTGACACGCACACACTTGTATGTATGTATATGTATGTATATATATATAGACACAAACACACACACATCTGTGTGCGCACGATTGTGTGTATCAACAAATGCAGAAAAACATTCCAAGTATAGAGAACTAGTAAAAGGCAAAAAGACACATAAATTACCAAATGCAATACTGGTAATATTGTACCAATATCTGTGACGTACATTGGGAAAAGTGTCAAAATAGTCCTCTTAATTTTTGCAAGGTGCCATATTAGTCCTAGAGTGCGTAAAAATGTCAACTTAGTCGCCATATTCTTTTAATATGGCAATAATCCCCACAGAGGACTAGTTCAGCCCAAATTTTAAAACTTTGGAGACTAATTTGACACTTTAATAGACCATAGAACTAAAATGGTCCCAAGTAAACAGTAAGCAGATTATTTTGGCGATTTACTCGTGAGGTAATAAACCTGAAAAAGCTCAGCACAGCCATGAAATGCAAGAACATCTCTTGTAAGACCTGGATGGAATGCTAGATATGGACTACCAGAAAACCTCAACCTGCAAAAGAATATTCCAATTATCATTATGACCAATAAGTAAAAGAAATCTGATATTGAGAAATTGTCAGCTTATATAAATTCAGAATGATCAGAGATGTAGCATAATTCAAAAAAAAGGGGCATTTACATACATACCACTCAATTCTTATATATTTATATATCTAACAGCTCAACTTTGCTTTTTTATATTTATCCAGCCCAAATCTTTCATATCACAAAGCTCACACTTTGCTTTTTTATATTTATTTATCTAAAAGCCCAAAGCTCAACTTTGCTTTTTTATATTTATACAGCCCAATTCTTTCATATCACAAAGCTCAACTTTGCTTTTTTATATTTATATATCTAACAGCCCAAAGCTCAATTTTTTATATTTGAGTGGTATGAATGTCAATCTTCCAAAATAAAAAAAGTTGTCTTTACTAACAGGGGTCAGTACACTTTTTGCACATTATTGAACTTACCAAGTAACTACAGGAGATAACAGGTGACCACAAGATCACAGTAGAGATTATCCCAAATACTTTTTGAATCCCACTCTCCCCAAGCTAAATTTATTGCTGAAGGTATTTTATTTGTAGCTACATAAAATATTAATATGCAAGCTAGATAAGTATAAGTACCTCGCTACTATCAAGTTTCCAAGTGCTTCGATTTCTGGACGAAATTTTAGAGCGTGAAAAGCAACTCGGCACCGAAGTCTTCGGTACTCATCCATGTTCATCGGAAGGATAGGCTGCACAGGTAGCAGAGTAGTAAAAAAATCAAAGGAAAACATTAATTTACGATGAATTCAGCTAATATAAAAAGGAGTGATCTAATGGTCTGTAATAAGCTAAGAAATGCAAGCCGGTGCTTATTTACACTATCAAAACTAAGTCATATAATCACTTAGAATTTACAAAGATGAGTGAGTTGCACTGCAAGTTTGTCGGACACAATCATGAAATCAATAGAGAAATAGCAAGCACATTACAATTGTTTTTGCACATTGAATCAAATGTATATTCCGTTGGGATTTTAAAGCGTGAAGTGTCGTTAAAACACACCGAGGCATGAGTTGCTCAACCAATTCATGCATGTTATGAGTTTTGGCTAAAATGTAGGGAATTATTCCTTCCTTTTCCAAAGTTCAAAGCAATTTGCAACATCCTTAAATAGTTGCAATGAACAGCATAAACTATTTTCCTGCAAGCCAATGAAAAATATGTCATGTAAAATTTGTCCATTGTACGTAGGCATATTAAATTATTTGAATTTTGGCATTTCAGTGGCGAAACACAAGATTCAACTATGTCCTAGGTGGACATACTAAACCATAAATTGGAAATAGCCAATGCTGAGTACATTGGCGCTGTAAAAGACTGAGTTACCTAATCACAGCTAAACGCATTTATACCTTAAAATATGCCTATTTTGCAAATAAGAAAGGTCTCAATCATGCATATTCCTGAGAGCTAGAAAAGAGTTGGGTAATATTAAATAAATTTTAAGAGCTAAGCTGAAATGGTTGAAATTTCAAGTTTGTATGCTGGAAGTCATGCTTAAATAAGTTTTAATAGATGTGCCAGGTGCATAAGCCAGTAATCAAAGGAGAAGAGTTAGTATAACTTGGAGAACTGGTTGTATGTGGGATGGACGCTTGACTTTTTTCACGTTGAATTTTTAACTTAACAAAGCTACTGTCCAGTCAATGTTTAAAAATTGGAAGATTATTTACATATCTAACACCAAAACTTCAGTTTTTACATGCATACCAGATGCTCTATGCATGAGAACGTGAACACTTTCTAAAATTTAAAATGGTGGTATTTTTGACGTGCTAAGAAAGATTTGGGTGGTATAAATGTAAAAAGTAAAGTTNGCGTGCCCTAGCCGAGCCTGGTTTTCCTCGCGTGATGCGCTGGCTCAAGGTCCCCTCGTCGTACACTCCCCGTACTCCGGTCTCTGGCAAAAGCTTCCACGTCGAGCCACGCGAGCTGCTACTCTACGACATAGTCTCGCCTCTATCATCCTCTCCTCACGCGAGGTTTGTCGCTTCTCTTAGCTCGGATCACCGCCCAGGTGAGGGATGGTATTCTTCCTCCTCTCTCTTTTGCTATAAAAACCCCATTTGGGNCCGTGCCCTAGCCGAGCCTGGTTTTCCTCGCGTGATGCGCTAGGTCCCCTCGTCGTACACTCCCCGTACTCCGGTCTCTGGCAAAAGCTTCCACGTCGAGCCACGCGAGCTGCTACTCTACGACATAGCCTCGCCTTTGTCGTCCTCTCCTCACGCGAGGTTTGTCGCTTCTCTTTGCTCGGATCACCGCCCAGGTGAGGGATGGTATTCTTCCTCCTCTCTCTTTTGCTATAAAAACCCCATTTGGGGAGTTCTTGAAGGTTGGCCGAAATTTCTGAGAGTTGGGAGGTGCTGTCAAAATCTCTTCTAATTTCATTCTTACCTTTTTTTCTCATCTTCTGTGGCTTGGGGGTTGNTCAAAATCTCTTCTAATTTCATTCTTACCTTTTTTTCTCATCTTCTGTGGCTTGGGGGTTGTTAAAAATTTTGAGAGTGAAGGGGAGGTCATGTTTTCACTGTTTAAAGTTTTTTTTTTTTTTTTTTATAAAAATTTCTACCAAAATCCTTTCCAAACTACGTTTGGGTGCGCTGGGAGTATGGAGTATTTGTTGGTGGTTGTTTCTCGAAGCTTTAGGAGAAAGGCCTTGTCAAAATTTCTGCTTGGCTAGCCTTTTTTATGTGTTGGGAGCTTAAAGGATTTGTTGGTTGCTACTTTCTTGAAGCTTTTGGGTGGGAGATTTCTGTAGGAGACATTTTATTGGATCTGTCTTACTTTTTTTTTGCTTTAGATCGGCATTAAGAAGTATTTATCTTTCTTCCTCTAATTTGCAACATTTCCGATGGCATCTAAAAAATACTTCTTTGCTCTTTTAAAGCATGTGAAAGCTTCTTTGGGCTTATCTGTTNAGAGACATTTTATTGGATCTGTCTTATTTTTTTTGCTTTAGATCAGCATTAAGAAGTATTTATCTTCCTTCCTCTAATTTGCATGTGAAAGCTTCTTTGGGCTTATCTGTTCCATTTGGTGGATTTTGGGGTTTGCATCTTTATAAGGTGCATGTACACGGGTGTGGTATTCTCCTGTTTCCTAACTCTAAGGCATGGTCTTATGCATGTTAAAATATGATGTGTTGGTTGGATTGGGACATTAAGCTGGTTTAGTTGGTTCTTTAAAAAGATAAAAAAAGGAAAGGGAGGAAAGGTGGGAGATGTTTCGGCTAGCCTTGGTATGGAGAGGTTTGATAGAGCTTGTTACTTTGCCCTCATTCAATTAATTTCTTGGCTTTAATGTTTGCTCTTTTAATCACTTCATATTCATAAATGGTAGCATGACATGTGGAAGTAAAAATCTAGGCCTGTTTCGAGATTTGAGCATGGATTCTTGCTAGGTTTAATGAGAAATAAAACATATTTGGGGGGCTGCCTCTATTACCATCGTTGCTTGAGATGTTTGGAAGTATGAAATGCATGTTAGAATGGGTTATCAAACTCCTTTATTACTTATGTTCAAAAATGAATGATTGGCTCAAACTTATCTATCTCATGCTACATATCGCTGTTTGAAACATATGTTGGAAATTTTCTCTGTTTTGTCGTTGCCTTGGTTTCGGTTTTGGTTATGCTGGATNAAAAAATGAATGATTGGCTCAAACTTATCTATCTCATGCTACATATCACTGTTTGAAACATATGTTGGAAATTTTCTCTGTTTTGTCGTTGCCTTGGTTTCGGTTTTGGTTATGCTGGATTAAATGTTAGCTGGAAAATTTTCTATATTTTAGCACATTTTTTAAGGGCTCGGTCTTAGCTTCATAATAGTTGAAAATGACATTTCATTTAGCTCATTTGTTGGGTTCGGCTTTAACTCTTTTTAAGATGGATTCTTGCAAAAGATATTTGCATTTGTTTTGCTCATATATTGGGTTTGGTTTGGCTCCTTTTGATATCATGTCTCGGCTGAAATCTTTATTGTTTTACCCCTTTGATGGGTACAGTTTTGTTTCTATGTTGGAAATCTTTTTTTTATGAGCTGAAAAAATGTATTTGGAGCTCATTTATTGCATCTCTTGCTACTCATTGACAGAAAACATGCTAGAAATTATGTTTATGAGCTTGAAAAATGTATTTGGAGCTCATTTATTGCATCTCTTGCTGCTCATTGACAGAAAACATGCTGGAAATTATGTNTCCGGTTTTGTTTCTATGTTGGAAATCTTTTTTTATGAGCTGGAAAAATGTATTTGGAGCTCATTTATTGCATCTCTTGCTGCTCATTGACAGAAAACATGCTGGAAATTATGTTTATGAGCTTGAAAAATGTATTTGGAGCTCATTTATTGCATCTCTTGCTGCCCATTTACAGATGTTGACCTCACTTTTGGTTGAGGTCTAGAAACTTCTTTAGTATACTAGATCTAGCCATAGGACTTTCCTATTGACTAGTCTTAGAAAACTAGAAAAGGTACCCCCGCCATTAGAAATTTAAAACTCTTCTTTTTACTCAACTTGAAGTTCCACATATTAATCTTAACCTCTAGCATATAGTAGGTAAGATTATTATGAGAGAATTCAAGAAGAGTTCCTATATGACTACTTGGTCTTCGAATTGACCCTGGGTGCTGATTTTAAGTTAGGGTACACGATATTCTCACAATATCCTTGCTAAAACCAATACATAAGGACCCAAAGTGGGGATTTTATTGATCCATGGTTCATTTAGAATGGATATCTATTCAATTCTATTTAAAATACTAATTTTGGGTCTTTTGCCCCAGACACTCCCAAATTACCTAACTGCCCTTAGGACCTTCCTTTAGCATGATAATCTTTGTCATGCAGGTGATGGACAATTTATGAGGAATTATAAAAATATATATATAACACGAAAAATAAATATAATACAATATGATAAATATATATATATATAGCACGAAGAATAAATATAATACAATATGAAAAAAAGCTCTTAGCTTCGCCTAACCATGTACTCAAAACTTTTAACTTGAAATTTTAATGTTTTAGTTGTATTGTCTGCTAGCTCCATAGCTAATAATTGCTGCCTTTTAAGGGTTGAAAGAGGATATTTTCTAAGCACGAAATCGCAGATGGCTTCTTCTATAATGGCTTCGTTCTCCTGTCTCCCTACAAAACCTTCTCCTCTNGCACGAAGAATAAATATAATATAATATGATAAAAATATATATATATAGCACGAAGAATAAATATAATACAATATGAAAAAAAGCTCTTCGCTTCGCCTAACCATGTCCTCAAAACTTTTAACTTGAAATGTTAATGTTTTAGGCTGCTAGCTCCATAGCTAATAATTGCTGCTTTTTAAGGGTTGAAAGAGGATATTTTCCAAGCACGAAATCGCNAAAAAAAAGAAATTTACATGCATGTGTGTCTCATGTACTTGCATATCTAACACGTAAAGTTTGATATTTATAATTATTACATGAACACGTGTATTTCACTTTTAGAAAGTTAATAATGATGATATTTTTCGTATGATGTTAAAGTTTGGAGTTTATAAATAGAATTATCAAAGTATACGTGCCAGATAATGTAAATACATTAAGAGTTGTTTGGTTTTGTAGGTAAATGCCTCAAATATTCTCTCATAATTTAACTTATAAGGTTGTATATAAAAAAGAGTGGCAACATAAATCATAAAGATGATTTGCGGACTCCCGACAGGTGATATGACTTAGCAACACCCTTCAAGGACGATTCCTGACCTTTTGATTGGCCAACAGCATCATCCCCACTTGAAAGAATGACAGACTTTTGGGGACTTGAGGGCGTATCATCCCAGAGAGATTCAACAAGATCATGCCCACCCTGACGAAAAGAATTGTACACCAATTCGACTCGATAATCACCTGGCCGGTCCACATCACAGTCCAGCAGTCGCCTGACCATACAACCATCCGGCCTCATTGCTGTCTGATCTAAAGTCGGGCGGCCATGTCAATGGGTCCCACAACCTACATATATGCGCTGACTAAAATGCCCCCGATGTGCTCTTGAACTTTAGACGCATAATGTGTAATTGTACAATAAACCGTTTCTATAAATAAGGGGGTTATTTCATGAATAAAAGGAGCGCTGATTATTCATTACTGTGTTATTACTCTCTCTCTTTATCTCATCCAATGTTTTATTCCTTAGGCATGTCTACAGGACAGATCTGGATGCAACAACAACATATGTCGCGTTGTTAGCTTTTTTGTGCAAAGCCAACAAAATTCGAAACAGGACTAGCACTAGCACTTACATAGTCATCTGTATTTAACATAACTTAGTCTAGCTTGTTTTCAAAAGCAACAGAGATGTAATTGCATTTGCAAACTGGTAACGACTATATTACTTAATTTTATCTGATGAAGTTACTCTCAAATTTTACCAGAAAACCTCCCATGAAAAAATATTAAAGAGCAAACCCCTTGCATATATGCAAAGAACAGACCAAAAAAAAAAAATTTACGGACCTGGTTTACAAATGGAGGTACTTTAGCTGTAAGAAGCAACTTGTCAATTAAGCAAGGAGAAAAATTGCTGACTCCAATCAAGTTGGTAAGACCAAGCTTGAGACAATCTTCCATGGCTTCCCACACTGATTTGATATCCAAGGGAAGCGCATCTTCCCTACTTATAGGGAAGCGGCATG
>JXCR01116776.1:2579-19620 GCA_002079205.1 Phalaenopsis hybrid cultivar
AAACGAAAATGAGACCGATTCATTTTTAAAACTAAATTAAATCAATAAAACTCGCAAATGTTTCGGTCTAAAACATTCAAGTGCATTAAAAAAAATGATCAGATCAATCCCGAGAAAGATATCATTTCCAAGTAGCACTTTTATGGATTTCCAAACCCAATCATGATTTCAATTTATATCAAACCCAAAATGAGACTTCAAAAGCCTTCTTCATTTCATAAAATATAGGATAACAATTCATAAGGAGCATCTTTCTATATTTCTAAAAAAAAAAATCGTCAAAGCCCTTCAACTTTAATTTTAATCAAAAAGCTCGCGAGAAAGGCAATATTCCAAAACCAAGACTTAAATCTGGCATACACTTCAACAAGAGGCAGCAAGAGAAGCAAAATGTAAGCCTCAAAAATGTAATTTCCAACATTTAAAACACCCCCCAGCATGTATTTCAACAAGGGGCAGCAAGAGCATTAAGATATGAGCCCCCAAACATAATTTCTAGAATTTAAAAAATGATATTCAACATGAATTTCAACAAGAGGCAGCAAGAGCAGTGAGATATAAGCCCCCAAACATAATTTCTAGAATTTAAAAATGATATCCAACATGAATTTCAACAAGAGGCAGCAAAAGGAACAAAACTTAAGCCTCAAATGTGATTTTCAGCACTTAACATAAACTTCCAGCATTTATTTCAACAAAGGGCAGCAAAATGAGCAATAATATAAGCCTCAAATGGGATTTCCAGCACTTAACATTAACTTCCAGCATTTATTTCAACAAAGGGCAGCAAAATGAGCAATAANAATTCGGTGGAAAGAGGTTTGCCACCGAGTTTTCTGCAGCTAGATTGAAGAGCAGTTTTCTTTGCAACTTATGCTTTCAAAGCACCTTCACTAAAGGAGCTATTTTCCTGAGGTGGCACTTTGAAAGCTGAGTTCTACCTGGAACTGCAATCCGCCATGAAACCAGTCCATCCATGGAGAACAGGTGATGTTAAGCATCCCCATCATTTGCTTCTCAAACCAGTCGTTGCCCTTCGGATTTCCTATGTAGATAGTGGAGGAGACATAACTGAACATGTTGAACCCCACTTATAACGAAGCTGGCGATCACAAGCATCTGTCTTTCTCCCCAATTTGGGAGAGAAGAAACCAGATAAGAATACCTTGTCCAAAACATGATTATGCCAACAATCTTTTGGAAGCAGGAATGAATATTTTCATGGAAAGAACAAGAAATTAAGCCTTACAACGCGCATTACTGGATAGAAAGCTATGTGCTGGTAACAGATCAAGAACTATGAGATTGAATTGAAGGTCAAGGTTCTCTGGTAAAAGGAAGAGGAAGGCAGTTAGAGTGTATGAGGCCTGTGGTAGCAAAGTTTGCAGGAAGGGTTACCGACAGCTGTAATCTGCAGAGAAGGAAATCGCCGACTGAAATCTGCAGGAAAGAAAGGAGACTGTTGGTTGAAATCTGCAAGGAAGGAAACTACAAGTTGAAATCTACAGGGAAGGAGACTGACGGCTTAAAAAAAATTAAGGAAAGGAGTTCCGGTAGCTAGGGCCTGCAAGAGGGAATTCCAACAATGATACAGGCTGCAAGAGGGAGTTCCGGCGGCGAGAAAGGTTGTAGGATGGAATTCTAGCAAGGGGACCTGCAGCGAGAGGAGGTTTACGACAGAAATACTGAAAAGATGAGGCGAATAAAATGCCTACAACACGACAAAGATTGTTTACTACAGTTAATAGAAAGTTTCCGACGACAGGAGACTCTAGGATTTGTTTTGAGACTTTAAAACTATGTTGATTTCCAGAATTCAACAGAATTTGTTTTATTGATATGAAAATGGGGTATGAATACCCTTACATGAATTTTAGAATAGGAAAGAAAAGAAAAATGAAATAACATGAAAGGAAAGATATAACATCTATATCTTCAATTAATCAATTCATAATAATTACTTGGAGATAAAAGAAACAATGAAAAATAGGAAAGAAAATAAATTCAATCCAAAGAAATAAATCTAAAATAGGAAATGAAATAAATTTAATCCAAGAAAATAAATCCAATCTTCATTACTTCTAATAGGAATAAATTATTTCCTAATATAATTTCTAACAAGCCCCTTTGTTCTTTTACATTGTATGTTACAATAAGAGTCTAATTGATAAGAGCATGTCATTCAACAAATTGCATAATATTCGTAGTTTTCTATGATATTTAGTGAATTTCGAAGTTATACGCACGTATAACACTAGATTTGCTAGATTTTCAATTGAATGGTGATTTGATTGGGTGTGTTTGGAATTTATAGTAAAATTAGGAAGTAGATTATTGAATCATGATTTTTCNTATAGTAAAATTAGGATGTAGATTATTGAATCATGATTTTTCCGTGAATCACACCTATAGAATAGAGGGTAAAGAAAGAGAGTGAAAAAGTGATAAATAGTAATATGTCGTGTCAATCATATTTTATTTATAAAATGATCTTTCTATTTATAGAAAAGGGTACAATGTCATGATAATACGCTTTCACCTGCGATTTATAGAGGGTTGTATAGGGTATTCTTGATATTTTATATGTATGAGCTTACCGTATGGTTGTTCCCTGGGTCGGTCGGCTAAGCTTCATTGGCTTCGGGTCTATAAAATCAACTCGGTCGGCTAAGATCCACTCTGCTGGATGATATCAGCTCGGTTCGACTGAGCTTGGTCAATATAGGTTGACGGGTTGATATGACTCGACTATCAATCCTTGACAACTGATGAGAGGCCTCTGGATATCTCTGTGATGGTTGGAGATTCTTGGGAACTAAATCTTTATTAGATCGGCTCTCTTGTGATAGCTGGCTAAGAAAAACTTTTTTTCTCGTATTTAACTGAATGAATCGTTCTTGTATCCTCTGATCGTCTTTGGTATGTCTCATGGTTCGGTCAGCTTTAGCCTTATTGACTTTGGCTCGGTCAGCTTCAACCGGTCAGATAAGTGAGCCTCATAGTCTTCTCTCGGTGGGCTCTCATTTTTTGTACTTTCTCCTTCTATACCGTCAAATCTCCTCAGGATCAACACNAGTGATAAAGAGTAATATGTCATGTCAATCATATTTTATTTATAAAATGATATTTCTATTTATAGAAGAGGGTACAATGTCATGATAATACGCTTTCACCTGCGATTTATAGAGGGTTGTATAGGGTATTCTTGATATTTTATATGTATGAGCTTACCGTCTGGTTGTTCCCTGGGTCGGCCGGCTAAGCTTCATTGGCTTCGGGTCTATAAAATCAACTTGGTCGGCTAAGATCCACTCTGCTGAATGATATCAGCTCGAATTCGACTGAGCTTGGTCAATATGGGTTGACGGGTTGATATGACTCGACTGTCAATCCTTGACAACTGATGAGAGGCCTCTGAATATCTCTGTGATGGTTGGAGATTCTTGGGAACTAAATCTTTATTAGATCGGCTCTCTTGTGACAGCTGGCTAAGAAAAACTTTTTTTCTCGTATTTAACTGAATGAATCGTTCTTGTATCCTCTGATCGTCTTTTGTATGTCTCATGGTTTGGTCGGCTTTAGCCTTACTGGCTTTGGCTCGGACAGCTTCACTCGGTCAGATAAGTGAGCCTCATAGTCTTCTCTCGGTGGGCTCTCATTCTTTATACTTTCTCCTTCTAGACCGTCAGATCTCCTCATGATCAACACCAACATATTATTTATGTACATATTTTAGTTCACAAATTTTCTTACTTCTTGAAACCGACACTGNAGATCAACACCAACATATTATTTATGTACATATTTTAGTTCACAAATTTTCTTACTTCTTGAAATCGACACTGTGAAAAGAATAAAACAAATTAATATAAAAAGTAGATTGAATTTATCATTAATTAATGATTCAATAATTGAACTCCCTAGATTTTCATGTCATTGATTCTTATAAAGAAAGCATGACAAGACTCTTCTCATTCTTTATTTGCTCTGCAACCCCTCTCGATTAAATCCCGGCTTCCGAGTGTTGCAATGGAGAATGTGTCAAATCTCTCGGATGATGTCCCNTGTATGTCTCATGGTTTGGTCGGCTTTAGCCTTACTGGCTTTGGCTCGGACAGCTTCACTCGGTCAGATAAGTGAGCCTCATAGTCTTCTCTCGGTGGGCTCTCATTCTTTATACTTTCTCCTTCTAGACCGTCAGATCTCCTCATGATCAACACCAACATATTATTTATGTACATATTTTAGTTCACAAATTTTCTTACTTCTTGAAACCGACACTGTGAAAATAATAAAACAAATTAATATAAAAAGTAGATTGAATTTATCATTAATTAATGATTAATAATTGAACTCCCTAGATTTTCATGTCATTGATTCTTATAAATAAAGCATGACAAGACTTCTCATTCTTTATTTGCTCTGCCACCCCTCTCGATTAAATCCCGGCTTCCGAGTGTTGCAATGGAGAATGTGTCAAATCTCTCGGATGATGTCCCTAGCAAATATCTGATTCGTGTAGCATTCAAGAGATCAAAAGAGCAGTTCCACCCGAAAAGTGAAAAAAAGAAAATTATTGTCGTTAAGTAGAGAGAAGCGGTTGCGCAAATGATCAGTNGATCTGATTCGTGTAACATTCAGGAGATCAAAAGAGCAATTCCACCCGAAAAGTGAAAAAAAGAAAATTATTGTCGTTAAGTAGAGAGAAGCGGTTGCGCAAATGATCAGTGATAATCTGACAAGGTACCATTGGTAGCAAAACAAGTGCCAAGTGAGGGCGGCTAACTCTTGAATTAGAACGGCGGGGTGACTGCCCAGACGATCCTCTCAATGCCCGCTGCGAAGCAGCTAATGGTCACCAGACGTCTCTTGGATCATTGGGTTTTTTTNAACCATTGGTAGCAAAACAAGTGCCAAGTGAGGGCGGCTAACTCTTGAATTAGAACGGCAGGGTGACTGCCCGGACGATCCTCTCAATGCCCGCTGCGAAGCAGCTAATGGTCACCAGACGTCTCTTGGATCATTGGGTTTTTTTCTGGCTGAGATTAAGAACTTCATCACTCGGTCGTTTGAGATCCAGCAAGTTGATGAAAAGCGTGAGCTGCTACCTCGGGTGGATAAAGTGGAGAAGATGACGGAGGTGGTAGCCAGCCTTCGCCAAAAACTATCGAACGTCCCGGAGAGATCCTTAATACAATGGGCTCTGGCCGAAACAGACCGACTGAATTAGTTTAGGTCCGGGGGAGAGATTTTGTATAAGAGGTTGATTCGATTGGGATATATCTCAGTCGAAGGAGCGACCGATCTCCTTGTAAAATATTTCATCCCAAGCTAGTGTTTTAGTGCCTTTTGCAATTTGTAATATCTTTTTCCGGAATAAAATTTATTTCTTTGCCTTGCTTTTTGTGCTAATGTGATCTTTCTGTCAGGGAGTTTTTGAGATTACTATAGAATTTCTTTTTTACCATGCAACAGTCCAACTTCTGCTTCTCAATATATAAATGGTGTGGGAAGTTATTTTGTGGAGCTTGAAGCACCCACAACAGAAGNCTCTGTCAGGGAGTTTTTGAGATTACTATAGAATTTCTTTTTTACCATGCAACAGTTCAACTTCTGCTTCTCAATATATAAATGGTGTGGGAAGTTATTTTCTGGAGCTTGAAGCACCCACAGCCGAAGGAGATGCGGTTCGAGCTATAGTACGTCTACCACTTCTCGAGCAAGGAATTTCTGTTTAAGAGCAGCCGGTATTTCCAATCTGGGTCATCTTCAGCAACAATGCTGAAGAAATCTGAGAAGAGACGCCCTGAGTCGGCTCTTGTGGCACCTCTAAAGCANACAGAAGGAGATGCGGTTCGAGCTATAGTACGTCTACCACTTCTCGAGCAAGGAATTTCTATTTAAGAGCAGCCGGTATTTCCATCCTGGGTGATCTTCAGCAACAATGCTGAAGAAATCTGAGAAGAGACGCCCTGAGTCGGCTCTTGTGGCACCTCTAAAGCAGCCTTTACAGAACAATGATCACGAGATGCTTCCTCAAAAACAGAGTAAGATGAATGAAGAGACGAAAAATCTCTGGCAAGCCCTTCAAAAATTCATATATCGGAGATTGCATTGACTCATTCATGCATCGGATTCTAGCAGGTTAGAAATTCGTGATTTTTTCTCATATGTATCAAATTTTGTTGTTGCAAATTTCTTCAATTCATCTCACATAATTTTTTTTGTTTCAGAGGGAAAGAAAAATGGAGCTTGAAGGGGGTTTGATCATTCTCTGAGAGATTGGGACTCCGAATTTGTCAAGATTAAGTTTCTCCAAGGCGAGTACAACCACTGCTATGATTCTAAAGTCGGGGAACCTGCGGCCTTAGAATCTTAAATGACGGATTACAGGGCAGAGCTATCTAAGATGGTGACTTCTTTTTCGCTGCAGCATCAGGATTTGAAGAGTACTCCTCCAGGTACAATCAAAATGATCCACTATAAGCTTGTGAGTACAAGCATAAACTCTTGTCCCACATATAAGAAAATATAATAAAGTCCCTCTAAATATATTGTTTGTATGCAGAAGGGTTCGTTGTGCAATGGTCTGGAGCAGTTGCAACAGGGAGTGATCGTCGGAACTTCAGTACATCGTCTTGAGAGTACGTCGTTGCACATTATTTAGGACATTGTGCTACTCCGTAAGGTATTTCATTATTCAACAACATACGTTATTAATCTGCTCGAGACTTCATTGCAAAGTACGTAGTTACTCTGCACAGTGTGCATTGTCACTTCGTGAGGTCCATGTCGACACTANCGCTACTCCGTAAGGTATTTCATTATTCAACAACATACGTTATTAATCTGCTCGGGACTTCATTGCAAAGTACGTAGTTACTCTGCACAGTGTGCATTGTCACTTCGTGAGGTCCATGCCGACACTAAAGAGTTGGAGGAGTTGCCGGTAAGAAGCTGTCGGTTGTCGGAATCGAAATTCCGTCGCCCGCTTCGGAAGTTGTAGGTGGTATGTTGTACTTCCTTTCTCTATGCTTCTTAAGCTTCAAATACATAATATTTGAAAAGGATGGCTTGCTTACTTAATGTTGTCTAGCATACTTTGAACTTAAGGCTTCACCCTTTTAAAGCATGGGAAAATTGGTTTATCATATGCAATTTTCGGATTTAAAACTTGTCACTTTTGAAACACTCGTGCATGAGGCCATGCAAGCTTGTTTTTCACTCATTTCACTAAGTTCTCATATGTATAACATCTAAGTCTTGATTTCACATATTTTTCACCCCATTCCATCCAAAAAAAAAGTGGGTGTTTTGCTTGTAGGATTTTGAAGTTCCCCTTTTCTACACTTATATTTATATTAAACACTTGTTGGAAGGATGGGGTATTGTCACATATATGTTTGTAGCATCTTTTTGTGTTATTTATATTTGGGAAAGATGTCATCATTCCTATACCTGCCAAAATGCAAAATTTACACTTGTGATGTTACATTGGATGAGTTTACATCATTCTTATACTTGTCAAAATGCGAAATCTGCGTTTGTATAATCATGTGGAGTTAGTTTGGATCGTTTATATGTTTGCTCAAATGCAAAATCTGTACTTATACAGTTTTGCGGAGTTGATCTAAATCACTCATATGCATGCTCAAATGAAAAATCTGCACTTGTATGACTATGAGGAGTGAGTTTGGATCATTTATATGTTTGTTTAAATGCAAAATATGCATTTATACAATTACTTTTGGATGATTTACTCATGTGTCTATACAAGTTCATCATAGTTAATGTGTGTTAGAAGAGAGAAGCTTTGGTGGATAAAGCCTTGTGTTGGAATGATTATTTCTAAGATACTTGTGATGATTTATTATTGCATATGTGAGAGGGCTTTAATTCGTTGAAAAGTATAGAAAGTAAAAGTGAATTGGGAGAGCTTAAAATGATTTTTTAGACCCCTTTGTGCTTGGATAGGGGCTCGGTTTTGGCCATTCAATGGCTCGAATTTTGCCTCATGAGGGGCACGGCTTTGGTGACTTTCAAGTCACATTTAGCGAGTCGATTTTGTGACTTTTGAGTCGCATTTAGCGAGTCGATTTTGTGGCTTTTGAGTCGCATTTAGTGAGTCAGTTTTGTGGCTTTCGAGCCACATTTAGCGAGTCGGTTTTGAGGGATGATCCGCCTCCGTTACGTCGTGTTTTAGGCGGTATCATTTCCTCCTCTCTCTCTTCCTTGCCTTCAGTCCTTTGTTTCTCCTTGTTTTTTGGCCTACGTCACGTGCCTATGTAGGACGCATAGGTGCGCACGTATAACACTCTTATTATATGTGGGGTCATCAAGCAAGGTTGTAAGTGGAGTGTGCGAAGTTAAGGACGGTGATAAAATTGCATTATAGAGAATCGGGTCCCTTAGAATAGTATCTCCTAACTAGAGACCCTGGAAAGGGTAGAGTAGGAAATTTTTACAGATATTATTCGCCCAGCCTTAGGGTTTCTACCACCGACAATATAAAGTTGCTAGCAGTCCTAGTTCGACTAGAATATTCAACTTGTGGATCGAATTATTTTTAAAAATATATATATATATAATATATGTATAAATACATTTGAAAAATACAAAATCACCTCCACTACAAAACAACCTACTTACCTACAACTTTTACTTGCATGCAGATCCAGACTGAAATGTATGAAAAANTCGACACTAAAAAGTTGGAGGAGTTGCCAGTAAGAAACTGTCGGTTGCCGGAAGCGAAATTCCGTCGCCCGCTTCGGAAGTTGTAGGTGGTATGTTGTACTTCCTTTCTCTATGCTTCTTAAGCTTCAAATACATAATATTTGAAAAGGATGGCTTGCTTACTTAATGTTGTCTAGCATACTTTGAACTTGAGGCTTCACCCTTTTAAAGCATGGGAGAATTGGTTTATCATATGCAATTTTCGGATTTAAAACTTGTCACTTTAGAAACACTCATGAATGAGGCCACGCAAGCTTGTTTTTCACTCATTTCACTAAGTTCTCATATGTATAACATCTAAGCCTTGATTTCACATATTTTCCACCCCATTCCATCCAAAAAAAGTGGGTGTTTTGCTTGTAGGATTTTGAAGTTCCCCTTTTCTACACTTATATTTATAATTAAACACTTGTTGGAAGGATGGGGTATTGTCACATATATGTTTGTAGCATCTTTTTGATTGTGTTATTTATAATTAGGAAAGGATGTCATCATTCCTATACCTGCCAAAATGCAAAATTTACATTTGTGATGTTACATTTGATGAGTTTACATCATTCCTATACTTGCCAAAATGCGAAATCTACGTTTAAATAATCATGTGGAGTTAGTTTGGATCGTTTATATGCTTGCTCAAATGCAAAATCTGTACTTGTACAGTTTTGCGGAGTTGATCTAAATCACTCTAATGCATGCTCAAATGAAAAATCTGCACTTGTATGACTATGAGGAGTGAGTTTGGATCATTTATATGTTTGTTTAAATGCAAAATATGCATTTATACAATTACTTTTGGATGATTTACTCATGTGTCTATACAAGTTCATCATAGTTAATGTGTGTTAGAAGAGAGAAGCTTTGGTGGATAAAGCCTTGTGTTGAAATGATTATTTCTAAGATACTTGTGATGATTTATTATTGCATATCTGAGAGGGCTTTAATTCGTTGAAAAGTATAGAAGGTAAAAGTGAATTGGGAGAGCTTAAAATGATTTTTGAGGCCCCTTTGTGCTTGGATAGGGGCTCGATTTTGGCCATTCAATGGCTCGAATTTTGCCTCATGAGGGGCACGACTTTGGTGGCTTTCAAGTCACATTTAGCGAGTCGATTTTGTGACTTTCGAGTCGCATTTAGCGAGTCGGTTTTGTGACTTTTGAGTCGCATTTAGTGAGTCAGTTTTCTGGCTTTCGAGCCGCATTTAGCGAGTCGTATTTAGTGAGTCGATTTTGAGGGATGATCCGCCTCCGTTACGTCGTGTTTTAGGCGGTATCATTTCCTCCTCTCTCTCTTCCTTGCCTTCAGTCCTTTGTTTCTCCTTGTTTTTTGGCCTACGTCACGTGCCTATGTAGGACGCATAGGTGCGCACGTATAACACTCTTATTATATGTGGGGTCATCAAGAAAGGCTGTAAGTGGAGTGTGTGAGGTTAAGGACGGTGATAAAATTGCATTATAGAGAATCGGGTCCCTTAGAATAGTATCTCCTAACTAGAGACCCTGGAAAGGGTAGAGTAGGAAATTTTTACAGATACTATTCGCCCAGCCTTAGGGTTTCTACCGCCGGCAATCTAAAGTTGCTAGCAGTCCTAGTTCGACTAGAATATTCAACTTGTGGATCAAATTATTTTAAAAGATATATATATAATATATGTATAAATACATTTGAAAAATACAAAATCATCTCCACTACAAAACAACCTACTTACCTACAACTTTTACTTGCATGCAGATCCAGACTGAAATGTATGAAAAATTTTATAAAGATCCACGGTTGGCTACTCGAGTCGGATTAGGGTTGCCTTCTGCAAAAAGTCGATCGAGTAATCAGTAAGGCTGCCTTCTGCAGAAAGTCAGTCTAGTAGTCAGTACTTAAGGTTGTGGTCTACAGCACAGCTCTGAGTCCTCCTCACCACTAAGCTTACGGTCCTCTTGAACTTGTAGTTCATTCTGGTGTTTTCTTCGTTTTCGTTCTTTCTTTCGGATTTTTTACAAGTTTACCTCTATGGATTTATTCGGATTTCCTACGAACTTTGTTTTGTTTCAGATTTACTACNGTCGAGTAATCAGTAAGGTTGCCTTCTGCAGAAAGTCAGTCTAGTAGTCAGTACTTAAGGTTGTGGTTTATAGCACAACTCTGAGTCCTCACCACCAAGCTTACGGTCCTCTTGAACTTGTAGTCCATTCTGGTGTTTTCTTCGTTTTCGTTCTTTCTTTCGAATTTTTTACAAGTTTACCTCTATGGATTTATTCGGATTTCCTACGAACTTTGTTTTGTTTCAGATTTACTACGAAATGTTCTTTTTCAACTTTTTCCGCCTTTTTTTATTCTTTTATTTTGTTTCTCATACACACATTAGACACACATACATGCCCAGTGTAGTTTGCTTATTCTATCTTTCAGTGTATATCATTTCGCCGGATGTAAAGTTTTCACATTACCACTGCATGATTTCATTGNAATACATGCCCAGTGTAGTTTGTTTATTCTATCTTTCAGTGTATATCATTTCGCCGGATGTAAAGTTTTCACATTACCACTGCATGATTTCATTGCACATTAACATGCTTTTCTTTTACACTCTCCCCTAGATTAGGATGTCAGTAGCAGCTCTTACGTGGTACCCACGATAAATTGGTGACCTCACCTTTTGCATTATTTCAACCTTAAACAACTTGAATACTAAATTCGACGCTGCAATGACGAGGAACTTGAAGCAAATGCGGTGGGCAACACGTCCATCTTTAACAGCAAAACATGTCTACATCAGCAAAACCTTTCCTTAGAATTAAACAATAATCCACATGATTTCGAGGTTGTTTGCTTATGCAACATAAATCAACTTATCTTTAGGTATTTGTACGGCTCTACTGTACATTCTAAACCCTAACTCGTTCTAGGTTCCGAGGTTGTCGTCCGACACGACATAAATTCTCATATCTTCTAGGCGACTTGTGTGGCCTTGTCACGCAAATATAAGCACTAAATAATAAAACTGGCAGGATGAAACGTCAAATAACATCTTCTCAAAAATGAAGCTAAATAGTATGATAGTTGGGAAGTCACCTAGATTCGCCTCCGGATCTGACCTCCCCTAGTTCTTCCTCATTTTGATTCCTTAAGAATATTCTGAATTTGAGTGTTTCCCATTTGACACTCTTTGGTCCGATTTCGTTGAAAAGTTTTATCCTTTTGACCTCTTTGAAGATAGTATTCCCTGATTTTTATCGAGAGTTTACTTAAGTTACTTTAATCATTTAAGATGTAATTAACTATAGAGATTTGCCCTTATAAGAAGCTTTTCCGAACCCAGTCTAACATAAACCCTATTTAATTCTTTGTATTAAATAAGAGAACTTGTCGGCAAATAAAATAGTTTTCGCAGACCAAACAGATGTCATATATTTCTTAGTTTATTTGATCGAGTCTCATCCTCAAGTCTTGTGTTTATCCCTCGGGATAGATAGGGATTTGAGGTAGAGCGCTCTTTCATTTAAACTGTGAAAAGTATGGGCTCAGTTTGATTTCATATTTTTCTTAAAACTTATATATATATATATATAAAAATTAAACGTCCTTCTGAAGCGAGCGGCGGAATTTTGATTCCGGAAACCGACAGCTTCTTACGGGCAACTCCTCCAGTCCACCAATGGCGACGAGCAAGGAACAACCTNAGATTTGCCCTTATAAGAAGCTTTTCCGAATCCAGTCTAACATAAACCCTATTTAATTCTTTGTATTAAATAAGGGAACTTGTCGGCAAATAAAATAGTTTTTGCAGACCAAACAGATGTCATATATTTCTTAGTTTATTTGATCAAGTCTCATCCTCAAGTCTTGTGTTTATCCCTCGGGATAGATACAAGATTTGAGGTAGAGCGCTTTTTCATGTAAATTCAAAAATATGGGGTCAGTTTGATTTCATATTTTTCTTAAAACTTTATATATATATGTAAATTAAACGTCCTTCCGAAGCGAGCAACGGAATTTCGATTCCGGAAACCGACAGCTTCTTACGGGCAACTCCTCCAGTCCACCAATGGCGACGAGCAAGGAACAACCAACAGTGCTTGATGGAGGCTGTCGAGCGGTGGTTGACGGTGTTCGACAGCTACGAAAGTGATCGCCGAGTTTTCAAATCGAGGACTCTTGGATTCCACTCCTCCAGGTTCATGTCTCCCTCTAGCTCTTGGTCCCCTTTCATGAAGGAAGAATGACTATTTATGGTTTGAGAGTGGCATCCCCTATAAATAAGGCAAGAATCTAGACCACTCTATCAGACGAGTTAAAACGATTCCAGTGATCGGATGGTGTTTTATGGACATTTAAGTGTTAATAATGTCGGAATAGAATGATCATGAGCCCATTGGATTCATCTCATTGAGATGTTTAATTTGACTATAAGCTTGTCAAATATAGAATCCATTTCACCCTAACCACCAAAAGCTTCCATAAGTAATTTAAAATGTTGATCCGTGCTTGACTTGACTCGGATTGGATCAATTTTAATGTCATTGGATTTATCTTATCAAGCCGACTAGTTTGACTGTAATTCTGTAAGTTTATTGGAATGAAAGTCCTAAATGATTTTTAATTTGAGTTTGAATATTTCTTGCTCAGAAAATGCCTCGAGATTCATGTCATGTCTCGATATTCACGCCAAATGATGAAAATTTGCTGATGAGGCATCACCACGCAATTCCCATGTATTTACATTTCTAACACCTAAACTTTAATTTTTACAGAAATACTACCTTACCTATGCATAAAAGGTATATTTCATTTTTTAAAAGTTGACATGGTGCTATTTTTTATCTAATATGAAAGATTTGGGTGGTATTGATGCAAAAAAGTGAAGTATAGGTCTTAGATATATAAATACATAGGAATTGGATGGTATGCATGTAAATGCCCCAATATTTTTTTTGGGTATGTGAGTGGTGGTGTTGTTGGTTGGGGCCAANCTAAAATTCGACGCTGCAATGACGAGGAACTTGGAGCAAATGCGGTGGGCAGCACGTCCATCTTTAACAGCAAAACATGTCTACATCAGCAGAACCGTTCTTTAGAATTAAACAATAATCCACATGATTTCGAGGTTGTTTGCTTTTGCAACATAAATCATCAACTTATCTTTAGGTATTTGTACGGCTCTACTGTACATTCTAAACCCTAACTCGTTCTAGGTTTCGAGGTTGTCGTCCGATACGACATAAATTCTCATATCTTCTAGGCGACTTGTGTGACCTTGTCACGCAAATATAAGCCCTAAATAATAAAACTGGCAAGATGAAACGTCAAATAACATCTTCTAAAAAATAAAGCTAAATAGTAGGATAGTGTGGGAAGTCACCGAGATTCGCCTCCGGATCTATGACCTCTCCTAGTTCTTCCTCATTTGGATTCCTCAAGAATATTCTGAATTTGAATGTTTCCCATTTGACACTCTTTGGTCCGATTTCGTTGAAAAGTCTTATCCTTTTGACATCTTTGAAGATAGTATTCCCTGATTTTTATCGAGAGTTTTCTTAAGTGACTTTGGTCATTTAAGATGTAATTAACTATAGAGNATTAAATATTCCAAGTGTCCAGCTTCCTAGTAAAGGGGTTTGTTCATGCAAATTGAGTCTGATACATGAAAATTGGAATTCCAAATATTGAATTTAAGCAAATAAATTTATACATTAGAATTGAAATTCAAAATAAAACCGAAAACACCATTATAATGATAGAAATTAGAGCTACTCAAAATTTTAAAATAGTGCATAGCAGACAGAAAAAGACTAACCTTCTAGAATTTCAAAGTTNCAGAGGATTTTCTTCCAATTTCATTAAAAAATAAATAATGAAAATGCATGTTTTCTTACCACTGCTTATAGAAATTGTGTAAAAATAAACTAATTTAAAATTTAAATAAAAACAAATCCTAAATATAGACAAATTATATCAACATACTGAAAAGACAATTAAATCACAAATTTAAAAAAATATATATATAACAAAATGCTTAAAATAACCTAAAATGAAAAGAATAATCTAACTGTGGTATTAATGAATGTTCTCCATTGCGTCTCCTTACCTCTTCTATATCATAATTTGCACAAACCAGAAGCATTTACAAAAATAAAAATTGAATTTAATACGGGGGCATTTACGTACATACCACCCAGTTCATGTGTACTACATATCTAACACCTAAACTTTATTTTTTACATTTTTACCACCCAAATCTTTCACATCACATCAAAATACCACCATTTTAACTTTTAAAAAAAAAGTTAAATATACCAATTTATGTAGGGGTTGGTGGCATGTATGTACAAATTGAAGTTTGCGTGTTAAATGTAAAAATACATAGGAATTGACTGTTATGTATGGAAATCTTCCTAATTACCTGTAGTTCTTTCGCAGAAAGATCAAGCTCTCTTCGAACAAGAACCTGACGAATAACAAAGAAGGTTCCAATACCAAGAAGACCTAATAGTATGAGCAAATAAGTTAGCTGTATTCCCAGTTCAAACAGCTCCCCAATCTCATAAACCATCTCTGCTTTATCTCCGATGCTAGACTGCGCTACATGACAGGAGCTGAACCATGAGGATATCACAAAAGTAATCGCGTATAACCTCCAAAATTGTTTATTATTGTTTTCGCTGTAATTTCTCAGCGATAGTTTTTCTGGTCCTGCAATGAGAGTAGGGAGAATATATATATATCACAATCAATGGCAAAAACATACATTAGGAAGGGGTGGTGAATATTTAAGTTTAAATCTTTCAACTCTTTAAACAAATTTTAAACTTATTATAAATATTACTATTAAATTAGAAATATAGTTAATATTGAATCATTATTGAGTATTTATTTTTTGGGGGTAAAATTGTTTATTGTAAGAGTTTAGTAAAATCTAGGGGGGTATCAAGTACCTCCCCAAACCGCCCCTTTGTTCCACCATTGATCACAACTTTTGTTTGGTGGAACAAGGGGTGTAAACAAGCTGAGTCTAGACTATGGAATATATATATCACAATTAGTGGCAGAATTAGAACTTAAGAAGAGGGGAGTGAAATCAAAAATTAAGGGGTGATGGACATTTAAGTTTAAATGTTTAATCTCTTTAAACAAATGTTAAAGTTATTATAANCACAATCAATGGAAAAAACATACATTAGGAAGGTGTGGTGAATATTTAAGTTTAAATCTTTCAACTCTTTAAACAAATTTTAAACTTATTATAAATATTACTATTAAATTAGAATTATAGTTAATATTGAATCATTATTGAGTATTTATTTTTTCGGGGTAAAATTGTTTATTGCAAGAGTTTAGTAAAATCTAGGGGGGTATCAAGTACCTCCCTAAACCGCCCCCTTGTTCCACCATTGATCACAACTTTTGTTTGGTGGAACAAGGGGTGTAAACAAGCCAAGTCTAGACTATGGAATATATATATCACAATTAGTGGCAGAATTAGAACTTAAGAAGAGAGGAGTGAAATAAAAAATTAAGGGGTGATGGACACTTAAGTTTAAATGTTTAATCTCTTTAAGCAAATGTTAAAGTTATTATAAATATTATTATTATTATATTACAAATGCAGTTAATAATGAATTCTTATAGAGTATTTAATTTTACGGGATAAAATTTTTATTGTATTACATTAAAGAGTTTAATAAATTTAGGGTATCAAGTACCTCCCCAATCACCCCCATGTTTTACCACTGATCAAAACTTTTGTTTGAGGGAAGTGAAACATAAGCCAATGGAGGATAATGACGTATAAAACCGTCAAACTATCTAGTACATATAAATTTATGCATTCACCCTTCTCTTTAAAACCCTTAGCCCAATAAAGAGCATCAAACTACCTATGACAAATACAAAATAAAAGAAATAAGTGACATAGGGAAAGAAGTCAAGAACCAACTAGACATAGCAGCCCTCCTCTCTCTCTCCGTCCCCCACCCACCCCCCTAGAAAACATTGCCATTGCTCCCTGTTCTCTCCTAGTTCTTGGCCCTAGGAGAGAACAGGGAGCAATGGCAATGTTTTCTNTATATAAATTTATGCATTCAACCTTCTCTTTAAAACCCTTAGCCCAACAAAGAGCATAAGTGACATAGGGAAAGAAGTCAAGAACCAACTAGACATAGCAGCCCTCCTCGTCCCCCCCCCCCCTCCTAGAAAATATTGCCATTGCTCCCTGTTCTCTCCTAGTTCTTGGCCCTAGGAGAGAACAGGGAGCAATGGCAATGTTTTCTAGGATGGAGGGAGAGAGAGAGGAAGGCAAAAGCAAACAAGAGAAAGAG
>JXCR01116776.1:20533-41360 GCA_002079205.1 Phalaenopsis hybrid cultivar
AAAAAAAAACAACTAAATTTGCTAGCAAATGTTTTGTCAAATTTCAGAGTTGCATCACACATAGAACTTGATTTTTGTTCGCCTACTCATTGATCAACACCAAAAAAACTTGCATACTGATATTTACTCTATTGTCAAGATTGTCGGTGCAAATATCGCATTCAACATTTGAACAAAGAAAAATAAGTGAATTTTCTACAATTCAATTAGGCCCAAGGAGCAACTATTTTAGCAAATCATTGTTGAAATTTTTATCTGCATTCAGGGCTTTGTATGGAGAGCTAGCACAACTNTAATTCAATTAGGCCCAAGGAACAACTATTTTAGCAAATCATTGTTGAAATTTTTTATCTGCATTCAGGGCTTTGTATGGAGAGCTAGCACAACTTGTTTTAAATCAATCCTTAGGAATTGGTGCAGCTGTAACATTCAAAGGCTGTAAGTTTGGTTCCGATGGGAAGTGTTCTTTTTATTTTCATTGCCACATTTTTTCTATGTTGAAATTATATTTNGTTCAAATAAGTTTGGTTCCGATGGGAAGTGTTCTTTTTATTTTCATTGCCACATTTTTTCTATGTTGAAATCATATTTTTTTCTATTCCACCTTACTGAATAAACTGGGAAGGCCCCCGATCTAATAAAAAAAGTTCTACGGCAAACTTGAGCACTTATAGCATGGTAATTTCAATGATACNTATATTTTTTTCTATTCCACCTTACTGAATAAACTGGGAAGGCCCCCAATCTAATAAAAAAAGTTCTACGGCAAACTTGAGTACTTATAGCATGGTAATTTCAATGATACTTCATAAAAACATGGTGCTAAACCAAAACATTTAATCCAAATAGCATTACTTAATTTGACATCAAAATCAATGAGACTTGCTACAAAAATTTTATTTATTTTAATGCCTTTGAACACCGTGATCAATTAAAGGGAACATGGATGCCTGCAAATCAAGCTTAGTGTGCCCAACACATTATTGCCTCAGCACGAAGATGAGAAAAGATGGAGCAAGAACTTATGGCTATGGCAAAGTATGCATAAGAGATAGTAATGCAATTCATGGCTGGCTAGAAGGAAAAAATCATCAATAAGAAAACTGCCTCTTTTAAGCAGATGCCCAAAGTCAAGTGACTCAATGAGGAAAGCTTACGTGGATAAATTCTATAATACTAGCAGTAGGCTTATACTTGTAATTATACATGATAAAAACTCTTTTCTAATTGCAATGAATCTATGAAATGGTTGTTTTAACATATTGTAAGTTCAAATANCTTGCATCAAAATCAATGAGACTTGCTACAAAAATTTTATTTATTTTAATGTCTTTGAACACCGTGATCAATTAAAGGGAAGATGGATGCCTGCAAATCAAGCTTAGTGTGCCCAACACATTATTGCCTCAACACGAAGATGAGAAAAGATGGAGCAAGAAATTATGGCTATGGCAAAGTATGCATAAGAGATAGTAATACAATTCATGGCTGTTTAGAAGGAAAAAATCATCAATAAGAAAACTGCCTCTTTTAAGCAGATGCCCAAAGTCAGGTGACTCAATGACGAAAGCTTAATACTAGCAGAGGGCTTATACTTGTAATTATCCATTATAAAAACTCTTTTCTAATTGCAATGAATCTATGAAATGGTTGTTTTAACATATTGTAAGTTCAAATAATACTCTATAATTTAAAGATCAAAGTCAACTTTTTGTCATCATCATCGACTCTCTTACAAGGATGGAAGTAATCTGATGCTGGAATGCTTGATGAAGATTTAGGGGGCAGCTTTCATGCCAGTTTAATTTTAGATTGTTGTCATATAACCGTTTGTATATGTTTTTTCGGTTCAGTAATACCGTGGTCGGAATCTACTTTAATTTTAGATTTAGAGGGCAGCTTTCATACCTTGGGGTGTGATGTAAAATTACTAAATTGGAGTCTAACTCTCCTACAAGCCCTTTACGTGGTTGATTTACAACATTTGATTGCGAGCAAATCCCCTACTTGGTGTTGGACTTTGGTCATTTGGTTTCTTCGATATGATAGAGTTGAACAAAACTAAATGTGTTGGATATTTTTGCGTTTTTTTAAAATTTGGAACAAGTTAATTCTATTATGGGAGGAGATGAAAATGCCTCCAGTTCATTAATGGGGATGAAATTAACTCCCAAACAAGAGGGTAAGCTCAAGGACATCTCTCATGTGGGCTCCAAAACTTTGCGATTAGCATTTCTAAAAGATTTTGTGTTATCAAATAAAATTTTCAAAGATAATTATTTATTTTTTTATAAGACACTAATCAAATATTTCACACTCATTTTGCAAGAATTTTATAACTTATTTTTTGATTTTCATAAGCACTAAACCATATGGTTAGTTACATCTTCTAATCTGAGAAAGAACTTTCAATTAAGACTATTCGTTAAACACTAAATGCGCAGGCAACAAATTTGATGTTAAAATAGAGGAAATTTATTATTGATGGCTTAGAGTGAAAGGTGGGAGAAATGAAGAGAAAATTGAACAAAATCTCATGATTTATTATCTCGGGTTGTCATGAACAGTGATGTTAGTATACCTAATATGACAAAATGATTATTCTCAATAGCTATGGGTTGTACCGTTAAAGTATATATTGTAGGTTTTAAGCAAATGTTGTCTATAAGGATAATTTCAAGAAGACTTTAACTAATAAAAAGGTTTACATTTCATCAAATGCATTGTATAGTTCAAAAGTTAGAAGAGAAGAACTTGCGGCTGTAAATATAATTTAAGAGTGTCATTTTATAGTTTAAAATAATGCCTTGGTCATAATTGTACTTTTTATAAATTCTTTTGACAAAAAAACCACCTAACCAGAAGACACGTAACATATCCTTATATATATATGAGATCTTTGAGAGTAATCATAGAAGTACACCAAATATGGTATTGACTCTTTGTGATTAAATGAAACTTATTGTAGAAAGTGAATGCATGATTGTTTAAGTTTTAAATGAAGGACTTCTCAATTATATCATTTTTTGAGATTTCTGTATTTTTCTCTTAGCTTTAAAAAAAAAATTTTGTCAAGATTTGAGGGTATTTTGAAAACCTGGATCATTTTGCTTGATTTTTTTAATCAACACAGTTATCATCAAGACATTTAATTGAATTTGGTTGCTTTGAACAATATTGGATCTACTCAGTTACTTCTATACGATTGGGTTCACGTATTAGCATTACCTAAATTTATTTGGACATTCTTTATAATACAGATCTCATCAAACCTGTTTTCGTATAGAAAGGATNATGAGATCTTTGAGAGTAATCATAGAAGTACACAAAATATGGTATTGACTCTTTGTGATTAAATAAAACTTATTGTAGAAAGTGAATGCATGATTGTTTAAGTTTTAAATGAAGGACTTCTCAATTATATCATTTTTTGAGATTTCTGTATTTTTATCTTAGCTTAAAAAAAAATTTTTTTGTCAAGATTTGAGGGTATTTTGAAAACCTGGATCATTTTGCTTGATTTTTTCAATCAACACAGTTATCATCAAGACATTTAATTGAATTTGGTTGCTTTAAACAATATTGGATCTACTCAGTTGCTTTTATACAATTGGGTTCACGAATTTGCATTACCTAAATTTATTTGGACATTCTTTATAATACAGATCTCATCAAACCTGTTTTCGTATAGAAAGGATTGGATTATAAGATAGGACTTTTGATTGCACCTAATCAATATGATTACTGTGAGTTTGCATCCTTTTAATGAAATTTCTTCATGAATGATGATTTTCAGAAAAGAGTGCTTGACTCCAATTCATGACAAGAAGTGTACCCGCCACAATGAAAGGCAACATTCTAGCTCTAAATTGGCTCATACCAGAGAATAAGAGATAAATGATGATCATTCAAAGGATGTTCCTATACTAAAGATCTAGTTAACCTTCGCAACTAGATGGGGATGTAACAACCCAGACATCTAAGCCCATAAAAATTAACCAGAACACACCTCCATTCCATTCAGCATAATGGTCCATTATAATGTATGCTGACTGGCATTATTCTTATTGTTAGTCGAAGTATAGCCATCATCATGATCTATCAATCATTTTTCTCCCTAGATAAATGTGTCTATGCTCACTGAATTAAAGATGTTGAAACTCAATTAAACTCATACGATCACAGCAATATAATTATTCGAGACTCATACATGATCAAGATTAGGAATCAAGTGCAGGGATAAAGGGAAAGAGGGCATTAATAACTAAGAAATATGCGATAGAGAAAGAGAATAGAAGAGAGAGGAAAGGGAGAATAAGGTCAAGCGGAAATGGGACTACTTGAGTTACTCACATGGATCTCAACAAAGTAGATACCTACTCGAGCAATTAACTTGCTAACAACTTGCAAGTAGGCTTCTAGAGATTTGAGTTTGGCTTGTCCGATGGCAAGGGCCTCCATTTATAAGCTTCATAATAATATGTTGCTCATTTCAATAACCACGTTGTCTTCTCTCCATATTCTAAAAAGTTTTAGGTCATTATCACCCCATTAGCAACCTACTATCAAAATTATCCACTGATGGAGGCATCATAACCACCATTTATTGAATATTTATGTTATAATTTTTTAAGCTTTGAATGTCATGACATAAGTGAATTTTTATAAATTTTGAATTAAAACTACAAAATTTATCTAGTTACAAATATACGCCTACTTTTATATGTATGTATGTATAATATAATTTGAAACACTCATTTATCCCTCCTTTTTGTTTTTTTTAAGTCGTGAACGAGAAAAGGGAGAGAGAGAGAAAAAGAGACAGAGAGGAGATAAAAAACTTCAGTCCTTAGGGCCAATTTTTGCAGCATGTGATGGCTGANGTACTAAAGATCTAGTTAACCTTCGCAACTAGATGGGGATGTAACAACCCAGACATCTAAGCCCATAAAAATTAACCAGAACACACCTCCATTCCATTCAGCATAATGGTCCATTATAATGTATGCTGACTGGCATTATTCTTATTGTTAGTCGAAGTATAGCCATCATCATGATCTATCAATCATTTTTCTCCCTAGATAAATGTGTCTATGCTCACTGAATTAAAGATGTTGGAACTCAATTAAACTCATACGATCACAGCAAATTAGTTATTTGAGACTCATACATGATCAAGATTAGGAATCAAGTGCAGGGATAAAGGGAAAGAGGGCATTACTAACTAAGAAATATGCAATAGAGAAAGAGAATAGAAGAGAGAGGAAAGGGAGAAGAAGGTCAAGCGGAAATGGGACTACTTGAGTTACTCACATGGATCTGAACAAAGTAGATACCTACTTGAGCAATTAACTTGCTAACAACTTGCAAGTAGGCTTCTAGAGATTTGAGTTTGGCTTGTCCATTGGCAAGGGCCTCCATTTATAAGCTTCATAATAATATGTTGCTCATTTCTATAACCACGTAGTCTTCTCTCCATATTCTAAAAAGTTTTAGGTCATTATCACCCCATTAGCAACCTACTATCAAAATTATCCACTGATGGAGCCATCATAACCACCATTTATTGAGTATTTATGTTATAATTTTTTAAGCTTTGAATTTCATGACATAAGTGAATTTTTATAAATTTTGAATTAAAACTACACAATTTATCTATTTACAAATATACGCTTACTTTTATATTTATGTATGTATAATATACTTTGAAACACTCATTTATCCCTCCTTTTTGTTTTTTTTAAGGCGTGAACGAGAAAAGGGAACGAGAGAGAAAGAGAGACAGAGAGGAGATAAAAAACTTTGGTCCTTAGGGCCAATTTTTGCAGCATGTGATAGCTGAAAAAATTATTTGGCATAATATAAGCTAATATTACATTATCTTCGTTTTCAATGTTTTTACTTATATTATTTTTTATATATTTTTTATTTCGACAAATTTAATTAAAATTAAAATGTCTCATTATATCAAATTTTTTTTGCCGTGTAACTTTTAGTTATTATCGCCCTATTTATTCTACATATGTTGATATTATAATATTAAATTTTCAAGGAGTAAATCTTATTTTTGAGTCATAAAAATTGATTTGAATAGTATTAATTAGCATGAAAATTTTAATAAATCATCATCATAAGATATTGACATTATTAGATGAGCTACATGCTTACTACAATTTACCAATTATGATTCATGCATATTGACATGAAAACATTGATTAATCTTATGACAGATTGATTAATCTTATGAGGATATTGTTTCTAACTTACACGCAATGTCACATGCATTAAAATATGATATGTGTGAAAAATGTCTTGTAAGTAAGAAAGATTAATTATTATGATTCAATTTAGTGAAGACGCGATAAACAGTTGAGGAGCATGGATAGTTTGGATTTACTTTAAATGCTCTATGGAGTTGAATGTTGGCCTTTAAAAGAGAAGCATAATACTAAGTTAAGTGTACCGAGATGAGAATAATTAGGTGGATGAGTGGTTTTACACTTAGAGACAAAATGCGAAATGATTATATCCGTGATAGAGTTGGTGTAGCTCCTGTGACGGACAAAATTAGAGAAAGTTGTCTTAGATGGCTTGGTCACATTAAGCGTCAACCATCTGATGACCCGATTAAGAAAGTAGATGTTTTAGATTCAACTTATGTTAAGAAAGGTAGAAGTAGACATAGGAAGACTTAAGCTTATTGTATAAAAAATGATCTTAACTTATTAGAACTAAAAGAAAATATGACACTAAATAGGACGCAATGGAGAAAAAGGATTCATGTAGCCGACCCCACATAGTGGGATTAAGGATTTGTTGTTGTTGTTGTTGTTGTTGTTGTTAAGTTAGTGGTGTGAACACAATATAAGATGTGAAATATAAAATTGGAATATAATTTAGGTTGAGTGTCATTTACAACGTCACATAACTATTTTTGCATATATAACATGACATAATATTGGACCTGATTTATCATGATTGATACAGAAAAAATAAAAAATAATATAATATGATTTCCAACAATATCTGACTTACATATAATGTATACAATGGTAGATACATCTCATATTGGTATATATAAAAATATGAAATGCATAAACTACTTCTGATAAGGCATGATACCCTACACGACACATGATGCATTTTTATCACGATTCGCATTTTGTACATGATACTTGCACATGAGTATTAACATATAGATTTCCTGGATATAAATTTAATTTAATTTATATAAAAATTGTTAGGATATATCTTATTTAACCTAATAAGCTATGTTTTCGCCCCTACTGAATTTACATGTTTCAGAGCATGGTTAGATTTCAGTAGAATGACGTCATTATTTCTGATAACAGTGGTACAATTTAATTGTTTGCAATTCTTTTTATAATTACGAGTACAAAGTATAATGTTGAGTTTATTAGAGCATATACATGTTGTATATAAATATTTTGGATATAAGCAATTATGGCATTTATATAAATGCTATTTTCATTTATAATTTAATGTTTTTATATTATACAATTAAGATGATATAATTTTCTTTTTCCGAAAATAAATTTGTGTCAAACTCTCATCGCACACTCAACCTAAAATGATATGTTGTGATATAAGGGTTGTGGAGTAGGGAAAATATTTGCGTACATAAGCCGTACGCAGCACTGCGTACTTCCAGGGGTTATTCAGGGGGTACAGGGGGGTTATATCGGGTTATGCCCCTCTGTAAAGCCTCTGTAATCTCTTTGTAAACTAACTGTAACCTACAAATGAGTTCCGGATTTCTGGAGTTTCATGGGTACATATAAGTTACACGGAGGTTACAAGGGAGTTACACGGATGTTACAGGAGTATAACGCGAATATAACCCCCGGTACCCCTGAATAACCACTGACGTACGGAGCTTAGGTCACGCAAATATTTTCCGAGGAGAGACATGACTGACACCGACTACATTGGATGCTCGAATGCCCCGTGAAAGCAGATTCTTCATCCAACAATATAAGATATGTAAAAGGCAAATTTCTGGAAATGCATTGCTTTACAATAACTTTTCAGCAATTACAGAGTAAACATACCGGACGGGATGCGATAAGCATACCTTGGCAAACTGGCAAAATTGTCGCCGACTCTTGAAACCTGCTCCTCTACCACCACGAAACTGCTTCCGTCTCTGACAACAACAATCGAAAATTCGCCCAAGTATCACAANTGATTGTCTTAATTAAATCTAATTTAAGCTTGATGATTTTATGTTAGCGGTGAAAAAATATTACATCATGACTCCGCACATAGAGTTACGTGCAGAGTCCAATGCAATTACGTCACGTAAAAAAAAAAATACGTACGGTAACACAATGGAATATTTCTCTCTTGTTATTCAGTTGTTATTGTGTGTTATTCAAGTATTATTGATATGTTATTATATTATTATAACACTGAAAATATTCCTAGAAAACAATAACACATGAATAACATACAATAACACCTGAATAATACGGAATAACACAAGGGGAATATTTCTTGTGTTGCCGGGTCGATCACCTCCACGGCGTAATTTTATTGGACTCCGGAAGTAACTCTACGTGCGGAGTTCTAATGTAATATTTATTCGTTAAGAGCATAGATATTAATTAATTAAATTATTGCATCATTTTTTTTTTGTTTTACATATTAACTATTCTGAATAAATTATAATAATATTTGAATTGTATTAGTCTAAAATAATAAAAAATAATTATACAAAAATGTTAATGACCAGGATAGTTACCTAGTGATCATCATGAGTTATTAAATAACTATCTCATACTCATTTGGCGATACTTTAATAGTAATAAAATCTTAAAGATGTTAGATAGATTCTAAAAAAATTATTAATTTATTATATAGTGTTATGTTATAGAAATTAAAATTTTAATATGATAATTACCTTTAAAGTAAAGTACTAATTAATATTTATTTATTCTTAATATATATTTTTTTTGTTTTTTAACTACATACAATTACATATTTATTATAATCCTAATATTCAAATGTAAACTCCAATAAGCACATGTAAGTGCTGATATTTGTTTGGGATGTCAATAGCTGATGTTAGGTTGGTGTATAATAGTATTTGTAGTTAAGAGGAAGATACTTAGCTATCAAAATGAATTGCTTCCTATTGGAGGAGAAAAAGCAAGGCATGGCAAGTAAGAGAATGACATATACATGTCAACATAATTATACAGAGCAGGGGAATGTTTCACTAATAATAGAAGTAAAAATACATGATTGGTAAAAAGATGAATTAAGTTACAAGATTAAATAAATAAAAGGTAAATAAGCTTCTTCAAATGTTTCAAATTGAAATCGCAACGGTCATGTGTGTTGAGAAATTTAGGGTGAAGAAAAAACAAGAATCGATACAAATTCAGAAGAACACACAAATATTTAACGAGGTTCGGCAAAAATGGTTACGTCCTCGGGAGCAGAGCGGCGAATTCACTATTTCAGAAGAGTTCAGTACATACCCATAGGGTTACACATCATATATATAAATAAAACTCACAGCTAAAATTACTAACACGCCCTCACTCACCCAACCCACTAAATTCCAATAGGCACTCATCTCCATTTCAGGAGACACACATCTTCATTCCAGGAAACACACATCTTTATTCCAGGAGACACGCCTCTCCAAATCCAAGAGACTTTAAATTCTTGTATATGAGTCATACCCAACAAATCTCCACCTTGGCGAATAACCAACCCCTTAGGAGAAATACATATACCGAACAAATCTTCACCTTGGTGAATATCCAACCCTTTAGGAGAAATACATATACCTAAAAAATTTCCAACTTGGCGAATATCCAACCCCTTATGAGAAATACGTAGGTCTAACAAATCTCCACTTTGACTAATATTCAACCCCTTAGAAGAAAATACATCATGATGTTTCTTACACTGAAGTGGGTTGGGCAACCATGTCGTCTAGTCCAAGCAATGCAAGAACTTATTGATAGTAACTGTCTTTGTCAACATATCATCAGGTTTCGTAGACAGCAAAGGCTTCAAAATTCTCTGTTGTGCCAACAAATCTTTCACTATTGTTTGCCACAATCCAAAGTTCCCGGTTCCATCGAACTTCACTATCTTGAATTTTGTACCAGACATTGCTATTTAAAATTAATCCTGCAGTGAACTTTTCTTGGCTTTGTGTCGAAACAAAATTACACTAAAATAAATTCAAAGAAACCTAAAATTTTCTCCATCAATTGCAGCAATTTTCCTGCTATTCTGTTGTGATTCGTGAATCAAATTTTCCACACGAAGCACTTTTTCTATTCACGCAAAAAAAAACGGTTGAACTACTGCGAACACCTTCCCCAAAGCCCTTTCCTGTTCGCGAGAACACCTCCGCCGAACTCTACCTGTCGCAACTCCACCTGTAGCAAATCCTCTTGCGACAAACTTGCGAGCCTCGCTGGCCGAACACCACCGAATTCCTCTTCTTTGTAAAACTGGCGAACCACTTGATTGCTCTTCTCCTTATCGCTACAGCCCTCTCGTGCGAGAAGGAACTTCCTGTCGCGAACCCTCGTGCGAATCTCGACCAAACTCCACCTTTCGAGTGAACTCTGTGTCACAAACGGAAACTTGAACTAGTCGAGAAACTGCCACAAAATTCGAACCCGCGAGGTCGCTGCCTGTCAAAATTTTCTTCTCTGGTCTAGATACTTGCTCTAATACCAATTATTGAGAATTTTAGAGCAAAAAAAAAACAAGAATCGACATAAATCCAGAAGAACACAGAGATTTAAAGAGGCTCGGCAAAAATGCCTACATCCTCGGGAGCAGGGCGTCGAATTCACTATTTCAAAAGAGTTCAGTACATACTCATAAAGTTACACATCATATATATAGATAAAACCCACAGATAAAATTACTAACACGCCCTCGCTCCCCCCAACACACTAAATTCCAAGAGGCACTATTCTTCATTCAAGGAGACACACCTCTCCATTCCAGGAGACACACCTCTCTAAATCCAATAGACTCCAAATTCTTGTATATGAGTCATATTTAACAACGTGTTTGCACCCAGAAATTCTAAATCCTCACACAAAGCTTGTTTTGAAATAACCTAATATTATAAGACTTACATGGCAATAAAATAGAACTTCAAATGTATCTCGACGAGCGAACGACAGTCTAAGAGATTTCAAGCGAACAATATATAGTTCTCGGAGTCACACAATGCAGAACCCTCATCGATGACAAATGAAAAAAATAGAGATTGAATGGGTGTGCATAAGGGTTTTGTTTTTGAAGCAATGAGTCGAGCATTATAATTCTAGGCGAAGTGTTTTCTTTTTCGAAGAACTAGGCTGGTTCAGACCGGGTCACGTGACAAAATAAAGCGTTTTTGAAACAATAGGTCGGTTCAGGGCGGGTTTTGCATTAAAATAAAGTGTTTTTTTTTTTATTTTTTATTTTGTGGGACCACATTTTACATGTAGACACACGTGTTAAGATTTCATTAGAGTTCGAATGTAGCTTTGTGGCGAGAATCCAGATGTAATATTTTTTCATAAGGTTGTGGCTTTATGTGTGCAAGTGAGATGGAGAAAAAGAAAGAGAGGACACCGACTGCAAATTATTAGGTTATTATGATTAATTCATTAATATTATTTTTCTCGGAGTTGAGTAGTGTAAGTGAGTCCAACTGGTTGAGGCTAGACTCAATCAGTGGCTCGTGAACAAAGCTGAACGAGCTAACAAGCAAGATAAATCCAACCCCGCGACTAATTAGCTCGTGAGTCGGCATGTTTAAATAATAATTTATAAAAATATATTATAATTTAAAATGCTTACTTCAAATTATTAATAATATTTAAAAACTGATATTTTACATTTTATATCAAATGATTTCTTATTATTTATATCAGAAATGCTAATTCTATATGTCATTTACTTATAACATTAGCTTAAATTAATTTTTTCTCTCTCTCTTTCATGTTAAACAAGCCGGCTCGAATCCATAGAACTAAGCTCGAGCTCAAGTTTAAACTCTATTAAATTACTCAAGCTCAAGCTCAGGTCGAGGATGACTTGAGCTCGACTCGACTCATTTACACCCATAGAGATGAGTCCTGCATGATATGGGTAATTATAATGGTAGGGCAAGGAATTATAGAATGAGATTTTTATATTTTAATTGTGATTTTTTTAATTTTATTATCTTAGAATTCATTGATAAAACCATTCTCCATTAATCGGTAAATTTGGATTTAACTTGAATCAAATTATATATTGACAATATTTAGTAAGTCTAAATGTACTAGATTCATTAAAGCTATTAACACATAACACCTGTTAAATTAGGGTCTGTTTGAGGGCAGCTATTGATTATTTATAATCTGTTGATAAACAGATTATTCTGATAATCTGATAATCTACAGATTATCAGAATAATCTGGTTTGTTGTTTAGGACAACTTATTCAAAATAGTTTATTGGTAGTTATGGTTGTATAAATGACATTCCTGCCCCTGTCTGATAAAGTTGTTTGGGGGCAGCCTATTCAGAATAGCTTATTGGTAGTACAGAAACATATAGTGCATAAGCATACAATCATCACAGATCGGTTCCAAAAGATGACATACAATTTTCACACTCTCGTGAGTGCCAGAAGGAATAAAAAAAAGATAAATACAAGTACAACTATAATGAAAAATATTAAAATATTTAATTTCAAACTCTGGTTACGTCTGTCATTAGCTGCACTATCAACTTGGGAAAACAACAAATTTCCATCACTGATGGAAATGTAATATGTCGGACTGTCAGCTCACCGGAAAAAATCACGACGAGCTGAAACACCCTTGGCACAACCGTATAACTGCCTCCCAAAGCAATGAGACTGGCGTGATATGAGCAACGAAGCCGGTAGTTCACAATAGCACAAAATAACTCTATCTGTAACTGATATCCTAGAAGTCATGTTTGTATAACTCTGAAATAAAATAAAAAAAAACGAATATCAGAACTTATTAAAAAAAAAACATAAAAATTGATCTACATATATACGAAGAAAAGAAAGACTTGCTGGATTAGCTGTCATGTATAGCATCTGCTATAGACTCCCTCAGGGCAGCCATCTCAGCCACACCCTCCGCGTCATGAACTTTAAATTCATTAAATTCATTCTCATCCTCAGGAACTGAAGGCCCGATCATGATTTATGATGGTTTTTCACAGACATTTAGCTCTGCGTTATCAGTCATACTAAAGTCTGTATCTGAATGTGAAGGGTGTCATTGGATGAAGTTATGAAGTGTCATTATTGTCACCACAATATGCACTTGCTTCTGAAATGGATATGACGACATATCACGTAAGATGACCCATTTCTTCTTCCAAACCCCAAACATTCTTTCAATTACGCCACGCAAAGAGGAGTGTCATTTGTTAAACATTTCTTTCCTACCACGAATAGTGTCACTTGCTCGCTCAAAATCATGAATATGATACCTAGTGTCTGGATATGGCTTCAGATAGCCCCTCTGCATAGGGTATCCAACATTAACCAAATAGTATTTTTCTGTTATATAAGATATTGTTATTTGCAATAAATACATATAACATGGAATTTTATAAATCAAAACATACTTGAAGGCAGATGAGAAAAACCTTGTGATCTATTCCTCGTAGCATAGGAGAAAATTTGACTATCATGTGCATTACCTTCTCTTCCCGCCATAACATATGTGAAACACATGTTGAAGTCACATACTGCCATGACATTTTAAGTTGTTGAACCACTTCGACCAATGTAAGCCACCTTATCCTGGCTGGGTATTCGGGCATCAATGTGGGTACCGTCAATTTCATCTATGCAGTTCTGTTTTACAAGGTTAGAAAATATTTATTTTTTAATATGAAAGTAAATAAAAGAATGATTACCTTGAAGTAAGGCATGTAACGGGGATCAACTGTGATTTGTCCTGGAGTATTAGCAAATGATGGATTATTTGACTTAATGATTTTAGCGGTTAAGCTAACAAGTGTCTGTATGACTTGGAAAAATAACGGCTTATTATCCCCGATGAATGTTGAAATCTCTCCATAGCACCCCTAATTGATTCATTCTGTGACAAAATATATAGTGTTATAGCCAATACCTCCCTTCTCGTCGTTCTCGAAAAACCTTGGAGTCTGTGATTTAGGGATAACTCGTGCAGGAGATCCATAAAGATTGGTACTGTCATTCAAAATATGTTACTGAACTTAACAGGATGTCCATAAACCATTTCGCCTACCCCTTTATCCCCAAAAAAGCTGGAGGTCATCTGGGGTATACGAACACTGCTTGATCGGTAATACTCCAACAGTAATATGACAATAGCTGCAGCCCATGTCATTCTCTTATGACGTTCATGTTGTGGATCCATCCTAAAGGAAGAAAGATCTCGGTTAGTTCATCAATTATTAATCAATACAACGAGCGAGAAATAAATAATGAGAACACTCAGCTAGTTAGAATAAAAAAAATGTAGAGCTTTACTAATATGCATTCAGAAATCAAGTAAAAGTACATTTAAAAAAAACACAACTTCAAATAACAGCTGAGTTCATAACTTCGAAGAGTACATAATACATTTCTTGAAAACACATAAAAACTCAATCATCCACAATAACACGTAAATATTCAAATCTCAACTCTAGTTTCATCGCCATAAATATGTGCCTACGTGTTGGATCCTCAAGCTTTTTCATACATATTGCATGAAAGCGCTTATCCGCTACTACTTCAGGGATGGCAGACAAAGTTCGAAGACAATCGAAGATAGAGCTGTCAGGAAATGGAGCAGGCGGTGACGCTCCAAAAGCATCTATGAGTCTGTCAAATGAAGTTTTCACAAAAGTGTCATTTTCTTTCTTTCTTTTGCCTAGCCTGGGCCTCTTCATATGTGAGCTTGATTCCCCCATCTCCCTTTGGTTAACGCTGTGTATTTCTTCTTCAACTGCCACCGGCTCTGGTAGAAAATCATCGGGTATTCCTGCAAACCCCATCTCACTAGGGGTGAATGCATGCTTTCCTGTTGCTTCAACCCCCTTGAACATTAAGTCAAGTTTATTTTCAAGATCCGGCTCAATTCTGCTCAGCTTGTATTTTTTCGTTGTCGGCATTGCCTATAACATTAAAATAAGTAGGGGTTTAAGGGGATAATTCCCTTCCAGTCAGTTCTTTAAATCTTTTAGCTATATTCTGTCAACCTTCCTTATTGAAATAGGTGGTTGGCCTATTCCAGATCTCAACTCAGTGATGCAGAGGTTGCAAAAAATATTTGTAACTTCTTTATCCCACATCGCTGAGGGACCACTTTCATTTGTCTTAGTCATTGTGGAACTATATGAAGAATTGCATATTGCATAAAGAAATTGATATTGTAACTCAAAAATCATAAGAAAATTCTCCAAATTAACCAACAAGAGATGAAAGACATAGACATCTTTAAGAAAAAATTATATGCACATAATGAACATACATCCACAAGTGATCCAACTGAAGTTACATCCATAAGAGATGAAAGATGTCTTTGCCTTCATAAAAAAAAACATAAACCAACAAAATGCACCAACAAAATGAAAGATGTCTACATCCAACAAATGAACCAATATCCACAAAATGAACCAACAACTATGTCCAAATTTGCTCGTAAAAAAACAAAAAATAATAACACAAAGGAATTATGTGGTTCAGTCAAAGACCTACATCCACAGTAAGACATCGACCATGTTTTATTTTCAGATTATGTAATATTATATAGTTGTGATTCTCAACGGAGAACACTACAACTAAAGTACACGTGTAACAATAAAGCAACACACATCTTATATTTGATATGCAACTTCTCATACATGTCGTGGAATCCAATTCTAACGAAGTATATGCCGAATTACCATAATTCATTTCCATTATCTAAGATGCCCATATCGACAGTCATCATCATCACCAAAATGAGTGTTGCAAACCGAAGCTCTAAAGACCAATACAACTCGTAGCTCTAAAATATAAGCAGTGTATTTCCTCTCTACCCTCAACATCAAAGGAAGTTTAAAAACCCCATAAAAATATACCAACCCGATGCTCTAAATGGCCTAAACAGTGAATAATATTTGCATTGCATAAAAATTTTCCCATCATTTCCTAAACAGTGAATAGTATTTGCATTGCAAATGAACTTGTAGGTATTGTTTCTTCTCCACAACCATTTTAATGAAATAAAGGTTGCATCCAACATTTTTTATCTAATGCCAGAACCATTTTAATGGATCAATATATCTAGTAAACAATAAAACAAAAACTGTACCCATCCAAAATTCCATAAAAAACACCCATCCAACAATTTAGAAATATGTAATGCCGAAAATATGTAATGACCAAACTTTGTTGGGGATAAATAATTTTAACAAAATTTCATAAAAACACCCATAAAAAATTCCATAACAACACCCATCCAAAATTCAATAAGAACCATTTTAACGAAATATGTAATGCCAAAACTTTCATCCAAATTTCAGATCTAGCAAAAAGTGAAACAAAAACTGCATCCAACATGAGGCTGAAAACACAAGTGAAACAAAAACCGCATCCACATTTTAGATCTAGCAAAAACAGAGAAGGGTTGGAAGCTTTGAAACCAACTACCTCCAAAATTCAGATATAGCAAAAGCACCCATCCAAAATTCCATAAAAACTACTATAACCTCTGAAACTAGCAATGGTGCATCCAAACAAAGATGCAACGAGACATAAGTCTGTGGTCGAACTAGATCTAGCAAATTCAGAGAAGGATCGAAAACGATGGTGCATACCGGGCGGGAAACAAGGGTTTCATTAGGAGGGTGACAACGAGGGAGAGCAGAGAGTGGAGTTTTTGCCTAATTTCTCAATGACCACGAGGAAGAAGGTAAGGGCGAGGGGGACCAGAGAGGGACACGTGATTAGGGCTATAAACGAGCCGAGCTTGAGCTCAAGCTCGGCTCGTGTTCGGATCGTTAGAATCTGGCTCGCGTTCGAAATCGGCTCGTGTTCGAAATGGCTCGTGAATAGTGTGTTCCTGTTCGGCTCGAATAATATTTTCATATTCATGTTCGGCTCGAAATTGGCTCGTTAGAATATAAAATTATTTTAATAAATGTTATTTTGAAAAAAAATATTAATTTTGTCTAAAATTTTTTCAAGAACAAATTTCATAAAAAAATTCAGATATTTATTAACTTAAAAAAATGATGAACTCAAAAAAATTTACAAAATTGATTGCAAAATTTTATACAATAATATAAATATTATTTGACAAAAATTTATAAAATAAGAATCAATTTATTACAAATTTTAAAATGTACAAACTAAACAAGATTACAAAAAATAAAAAAAAATCTCAAAATAAAAATAAAAATCTAAAAAAAATTGTATTGAACATTTAATTCTTCTTATGTTTTACATATAACTCAAACTACTAAAACTAATTTCTTTAAACTACGAGCTCACACTATTGGAGCTCCTGACAAGCACCGGGAGTAGATACACAGCTTTTTTCGGTGCAGTAGGTTGTAGAACCAGAGACTACGATGGTCGTTGGTTGATATCTGCTACCATTCCTTATTGATACCTACAGAAAAAAAAAATATAAATTTATGGCTGCTAATAATCAACAGTTTATGGCTATCAGGTAAAGCTCTTACTTTATTGGGTGAAAGATCATACATCCTTTTACACACAAAATGAATATTTTGGGATTACTTATGCATACCAATGTAGGTATTCTCTATTAGCTGGATATTACATTTTTACCACCTAGATGTATAAAAAGATGCATTTGATTTTTAAAAAGTTAGTAAAAGTGGTAAATATAAATATTAAAGTTTAGGTAAATGCCCCAAAAAAATATAAATCTAATGAAACTCCGTCATTTTCCTATCAAAGATAAAGAAAAGTTTGACAAGAAGACAATGAAATGATACCCAATGTATAAGTCGTATATTTGCCTCCAAAGGTGTCATCGCCGACAAACTATACCAATTTCTTGCATACAAAATGATGTATAATTAATTGAGACAATTACATACATACCACCGAATTCCTACATATTTACATATCTAACATTTAAACTTTATTTTTTTACATTTATAGCACCCAAACCATTCACATCTCTGAAAGAAGAGAAGAAGCTACAAGCAGGCAACAATGAAACAAGTGTAATCTCATTAGGTTTGATAAATTCCTCAAATTGCATCCTAGAAATGAATCATTGAAGATCAAGACACAACATTCTGATCAGACATTCTGTCAAATAATTTATGTGCACCAGAAGCATCTCCAAAAGACCCATAAGCATGAATAAGCGCAATCCTGACAGATACAAAGGAACCAAAACCAAACTTTAGTATCAGTGAATGCAAATTAGTACTTAAACAATACAGAATCAACAAACAGACATTGCAAAATCCTCCATACAACAATTTAAAAGCCCAAAAAGATGGGCAACCCAACACTTAAATGGGGCACCAAACTCTCTTAAAAACAATAAATAATACATCTGCAAAGAGATTAAAGCTGATAGGGTTAGATGTGTAAATACCCAAGTGCCAAAAGATTTAAAATGGTTGTAAACTTGTGTTGTCTTTCAAAAATAAGAGTAAAAATAATCATCTAAGACATCATTTCATATTCTTATCCTAAAATAGTTGCAAACTTGTGTTGCATTCCAAAATTAAAAGTAAGAATAATCATCTAAGACATCATTTCATTTTATTAAGAGTAAAATTCTTCCATTGTGTCTTCTCTATGCCATACAAATCTTGGTGTGATAAATAAAATATACTTCTTAATTAAAAAGACATTGCAACTTGCAGAAAACATTGCTCATCACAAAACACAAGCATAATATTGAGCATAAAATGTGACAATTTGATAAATTAAGACCAAGCGACATAAAATGTAACAATATAGGGCAACAAACAGTGAGACAGATGATTCCATACCATATCATTTCCTCCCTCTCCTCAATTTACTCGGGTAAAGCCACTTCAAGCTGTTCCTCTTCCATTAATTATTGCTGGTAGGAAATATATATCAATATCAGTTTTAAGATGAAAAAGAACATATACTATAGAAACTAGTTATTGAGAGAATTACCATAGGTGTTTTCAAACGACTCGTGAAAGATCTAATCCAACTAGACGAGCACATAAAAATGTCTCTTAAAAAAAACAAATCCTATAACTATTGAAGAGCATCAAGTAGCCATTTCTCAACTTATGCACAGCAAGAGTCAAAACAGCAAGTCACAAGAGCTTTCAAATCTTCCCCAAACCAACAAAATTATAATTTTGAACAATTCTTATACAACTACATATTTAACACCTAAAGTTTGATATTTACATTTGTAACATTTTGATATTCAGAATCAATATATGCAGAGACGCATTTTTACCTTTGAGAAATAAGTAAATGTAGTATATATGGGAAAACTGAAGCTTATGTTTGAGATATAAGAATACATGAGAGCCGAATGATCTATGTGTGTATAAACAAATATCCAAATTCAGGTGTTAAGCATGTAAAGTATAAGAATACGCTGCATATCTAATGATAACTCTGAAACATATTGAACAAAATGTAGATTTTTCTGACATATTTGCAACACAATATCACATATTTTTCTTTCAATCATGCGACCACAAATATTCTATTTTTTTTCAAATTTAGACACATACCAGCCAATTCTTATGTATTACATGTCTAACACCTATACTTCTATTTTTTGCATTCATACCACCTTAAACTTTAGAATTCAATCTTGGGATCTTAAGATTTTGCTATTTAACAAAGACTTGAAAAGAACAATTATTTCTAGTCAAAGAATGACAGCTCATTCCTCATGCATACCCAATATTAGCATACTGAATCACTAAAGCCTACAACAGTAGCAGAATATAATACATAAGAAAAAGAAAGTAACAGTTTAGCGACATTTAAAAACAGATATTAGCCAACTGATGATTCTATAAAGATAGATGATTCCATATCACATCAAAACCCTTTAAGGAATATCATGTATGAGCTAAATATAATTCTAAACACTATAACGAAGAAACCACTTAATCAGATTTACATACACATAAATCTAGATGTGTTGACCTCACTTAATCCAAAAGCCTTAATTTTATAATGAAAATCTAAATAAATCTAACATTATAATGAAAAAAATCACTAAATCTAAATAAATCTTCTACAAGCCCTAAGATCACTAAAAAATCTACATAAATCTAAAAGAAATTTAAGAAAGTTTAAGACAAAAGACATACCTGAAGATAAATATGAAATATTACTGAAAAGATACTCAAAGATAATACCTAGGTCTCCAAACAAGCAGCCGTGCAAGACTATCGAACAAACAAAAACAACAGTCATGCAAGATTATCGAGCAAACAAGCAAGAATATCAATCAATCGAGCCAACAGTGCCGACAAGGAGAAGTAGAGATTAGATAGAAGAACATACAAGGCAAGCTCTAAGCTGTCGCGACCGTTGGAGGAGCATAGTCGCAACTCGCAAGAGGGAAAGGGAGAGGGCACTGAACGAACGAGAGAAGTTTCGAGAGACCGAATGGGAGGCCGGTTAGGGTTTTTTCTTTAGTGGTATATATATTTTTAAATATTTTATTTAATTAATTTTTATTACACTGTTTTATATAATTAATATTGAAATATTATTAGTAATAAATTATTATATATTATAATTTATAGGATTTGATTTAATAAAATGTGATAATTTATTT